>JAOEHY010013406.1:0-31347 GCA_025447955.1 Psilopsiagon aurifrons | reverse complement strand
GCCACAAGTCAAAAACACAGTGCTGCACCAGCTACCGAGAAGGAGAAAAATGACTGCTACTGCTGAACCCATGACAAACCTCAAACAAAGCCTGACTGTGCAATTTTGTGCTACATATAAGTAAGAGTATTTTATAATTGATATCCATAGGCCTCTTTCTGCAGTGCTTTTTCCAAATGGAAGAAAACGTTCCAAACAAAAGCTGCCTGCAATTGAAAATCGTATCACACCTTTGCAATGCTTGCAGTGTCCTGGGGGCTTGTTTTTGTGTTTTCTACTACCACTAAAGACTGATTGGATTGAAAAGAAAATGCATATTATGTAACTAGAAAGAAGCATAAAGAGAGAGTGTTTCATCACTAAGTGAAACATACGAGAAGGGCTGTGGAATTAACTAGGTTCTCCAGCCTTAAATGTTAAATCAGAATTTGTGCAAGTTCTCGTCTATGAATGGGGAGAAATTTAACAGCTAGACAGAGGTCTAAGCTGCTTAGAGTTAGTTCATCTTGTTTGGTTAAGATTTATCAGAACAGCGTCCCAGCCAAGAGGCAGGACCATTACAGTGTTTCCACCATTCTTGTTTCCCGTTTCTCTGACTAAACTTCTAGACAGATAACAAGGGAGCTGGAAAAGACAAATTTAAAAAGTGACTCTGCTTCCTGCTGATGAAATGGTACAATGTGCAAGTAGTATTCAAAAGCTTGTATAGCTCATTATGTCTGTGTTTCAGCAATTTAGTGGAGCTACACTGCAGAATCTGAGGGTCAGTAACTGTTCCGTTGTCATCTTGGTAAGAAAAATATATATGGGCATCTATTTTCACACTGTGGAGCAGGGTTTGCACCCTTTATGAATTAGGGTGATTTTCTTAAGCGATCTGCCCCTATTAAAACTCAAACAGCAGAACTGTGACTATAGAAGCGAGTTTTCAGCACTGCTCCAGGGCACTCGCCTGCTGCTCTGGCAGTCCATATGAGAGGGGCTTCCTGCTACTCAGTGTTCAAAATGATCTTCCTTGAAAAAAAAGTTAGCATCCAGGTTAATTTAGCTGTGCTGTGATTATCCCTGCTTCAAAGCTATGCTTGAATTATTGTGTGATCATTTGCTCTGTACTCTTAGCACAGGTATATCCTCTCTGACTTCTGGAAGCAAATGCAATAAGGCAGAAAGGATCAGCTTTGATCCTTTCTCCCTGGATTACAGGATAATTTGTTTGGCCTCTGAGCATGTGATGAATTACAGAGAAGGCACATAAGTAGTTGCACTGAGAAAACCTCTGTGAGCTTCTCCCTAGAATGAATGCAGCACTCTGGTTTTCATTTATATCCCCAGACTGCTAGATTAACCTGACGAAAAAATGCCCTCTGTCTTCAGTTAAGAGGTTTTTGTGCCTGGATGAGAGATGAGTTAGAGGTTAGCTGAGTGAGAACCTAGGTCAGCACTGAAGACTGTCGATGTAGTATGGATTGTATAATATGCCATAAAGAATTACTGTTGCTCTGCAGAGGACAGTTGTACAATCCTTTCTTCATGTGATTTCAGAGTTTCTGTCAGATTGGCATTTATGCTTTGAGCATTTTTATCCCTGCCGTGTTCACTGAGAAGAGACCAAAAGTCAGTCAATCCAAGCTTGAGATAATACATCAGAATACCCATATAAAACATAATCCACTACTGAATCCCAATATTAAAACCAAGCACTTAACAATATTGAGAATACTCAGTGCCCTGGAACTCCCATTTAGCTAGAATTATTAAAGATGGCTGAGCTCAGAATAAGAAATCTACCTCCTCTCTGAGTCCCTATTCCTGCTTTTTGTTTAAAGAGCTTTGAACCAGTGAGCCTGGAGGGGACAAATTAATTAAGATTGGTAGAGGATTTAAAACATGAAGGTGCTGCAGAATAGTAATGTTAGAGGCCAAATTCTCAGGTGGTCTGAACTAATGTATGTCAGTGACTTCAATTAAGCTATGCTAGTTTTCTTAACAGAAAAGTATTTGGCTTTAGATTTTGTCAGATTTTCTGTCCAGAGACTTGCTTAAGGAGCCATTGATCCAAAGATCTGTTCAGGTCTGGGTGAAGATTTTGAATCTTTACGCCAGTTTCAGTGGTGTGGCCAATCTTGTGTTCATGTTTTTGTGTTTTGGAGTTTTTCTTGTCCTTTGCATTTCCCTATTTATGTAGAAAGGCCAAAAGAAATGGGAGAAAAAGAAGGCAAGAAGGTCCTGTTTTGCTGTAGGTATACAGCAGATCCTACAGCAAGGATTGGAATAGTCCAGACAGGCTGTCCATTGTCTGTGTTCTGCTGTTACAAGGGCATTTGGCTTATCTTGCAGGTCTACCCATTTTCATATACCCTTACTAAAAAAAAAATTGAAATCCTTTCTTTGTGTGTTTGTGCATAAGGTTTTTTTCTAGCTAGGTTCAGAATAATTTAGTAGCTATATCTGGGTTTTTTGAGTTCTCTTTTAATTTGTTCTGGCTTTCTAACTATTGGCTGATGGGGGTTGTGGGATAACTGCTTTGGAGAGATCTCTGTTGTGCTGGAGTTCCCAGCTCCAAACTTGCTTTGGCTGCTACTCACCACTTCTGTCAAACTCTATCAGCATCTGCATTGCAGCATCAGAAGGAGCAGCTGCATGCCTAAGAGAAAGCATCTTTTTCACCTTACTAATATCTTCCTCTGCATGTTGCTTGGTGAGGGTTGATTTTCTAGGACTTATTTCTGATGATTTCCTTTCTCTGCTTCTTTATTCTGCTGCCCAGTTCAGAAGACTGACAGATGTAAAAGACTGAAGGGGAGAAACGAGGAAAGTTTCCTTGGTCTGTTATGTTAGACTTCTCCTTTGCTTTCATTTGTTTTCATCCTTTCTGCCAGAGTGCTCTAAAAAAGCCATGAGAAACTATAACTGTGGAAGAAAGTGGTCCTAGGCAACATTTTTAGTCTGTAAAAACATGTACTTCTTTCAGCTCAGTGTCATTTTTGTGAGAATATCTACAATCAAGAAGTAATGGCACATCTCTTTTGTCAGTTAGCTGCTGCTTCAAGATGTGAGTCCATATGTCTACCGAAAAACAGATGTACAAACTACATAAAACCAGATATAAGTCAGATACATTACTCAGTGTATAAGTAAATCCTACTACATCCCATATCCTCCACTCATAAAAACATTGCTTCTTTCTTCCACTCCAAATGTTCAGAACAACAGTATGCTGTTTTCTGTTGTTTTTGAAATCTCCCTGATTTTCCTGCCTAATAAATTTCCCAGTACTTGTTTGAGGAGAGTCGGTAGTGTACTCTTGTTCAGAAGCCATCTGTCTGTTAGACACACAAATACTCTACGCTGTCGCTCCTTGTTGTTTTGATCTCTTTTATTTACAGCAATGAGATGCATTTTACTTTTAACATAATTAATTCTTGTCATGATGACCCAGTGTTAATCTACAGGAAGATTTTCAAGCTTTAAGTGTGACAGACAGAAGGCACTGTGTATTTTGGAAGCCCAAAACCAGAAAGCAATCCAGAACATGACATGAAGGGAGTGACAAACATTGCCTGTCTCAGAGATGCCAATGAGAAAGAATCTAGTTGTCGAAGCTAACGGAAACTGAATCAGAACACAAAATTAATGTAGATAGTACAGATGAGTAGAAAAGGCAGGACAGAACCCCTACAGACAGTGCAGGGCTAAAAGGGGCCTAAAGCTGGTGGTTGCACCCTCAGCTTCATCCTACTGGTCCTGGGATTGCCAAGGGGCCTCCCCAGTCCCATTTACTTATGTACATGGTGGGAGTAGAGAAACTGATCTAAATAAGAATTGCAGTTAGGTTTAACTGTTGGGAATCAAAGCATCAAGTTTTCAGGTGAATCCTGGAAGATGCAGTTTTCAAAAAAGCTGTGATTTATGAAGAGGTCTGGTTTGAACAAGAGCTGGTGTCAATGGGGTGTTTCTTTGATTTTTGGTTTGGTTGTGGTTTTCTGTTTTCGGGTTTGGTGATTTTGATTTTTCTAGGATGGGTCTTATCTGTATAACAAGGCTGAATTTGGGGCTAGTAGCTGTTATGATTAGGCAATGTAGGGTCTTGCATGCATGGGTTTGAAAAAAGTATTGTTTGCTGCCTTAGGTGTGACATATATTTATTATCTTGTTTCTTAGCATTTTGGCTCTGTCCTGGAGATTTAATCTGTGGCTGTGCCATTATCATTGCTGTCTAAGTCTCTCTGCTCCTGTGTAGCTTTTAGGTCATTAATACTGCCAGAATTCTCCAGTAAAATTATTTCGCCTTCTAAGTTCCATAGCTCCCTCCTTATGTTCTCAGTAAATAAGAGTGATAACTTTATCACAGAGCATCATCAGAAATTTTCATGGTCTTATTTTAAAGTCCTTTACCCTCTGTGTCAGTACTTGGTTGATTAGCAATAGATCCATTCATGAGCATGAGTGTAGAATGTAAAGCACCTTTTAGGCTGGTAATGAAACCTTGTTCTCTCTGTAGTTAGAATAATTAAGCTCTTATCCATTCACTTCTGGTGTGTCAGGGCTTCTTTTTGTACTCCCGACTGATGAATTTGAGAAAAGTGTCTTTCCTGCCTTTGATGATTAGTATTCTTTTTTTTTTTTTTCCTTCTATTTCTAAGGAAGAAGTAACTCATGAAAATGTTGAGTGAAAACTGTCAGGTAGTAAAAGTAGAGAAAGGATCTTCTGTGCCTCCCCTCCCTGTCCTTGCATCCAGAAGAGAATGTAGCTTTCCAAAATAGGGTATGACAAAGAGCCAGTTACCTGCCCTTGGTATATTATCAGCTTATGCAGATACACCCACTGACATGGCCAAAATTTCCTATGCTCTGTCACCGCCTGATGGCATTGTAGCTGTGTCAGGCTCTGTTAGTACTTGTCACTGTTAGTGCACCCTGACTCCGAGACTTTGTGTCTTGTATATCCAGTAGGTCGTCAGGTGCATATTAAAATAGAAAGCTTGTTTGAAAATTCCACCCGGAAGAAAAGCTTTTCTTTCTAAGATACTTTTCTGGATCACTTATGACTGTGCTGTATGGCATACTCTTAGTTTTCTCAAATAATTAAAAATATTCAGTGTATTATCCTTGAAGAAATTTAATGAGATCTGAGAATAAGAGAGAAATTGGGCTGGTTAGTAATGAGGAATGGGAAGACTATGGCATTCTTTTAAGCCAAGACTGTAGGGAATATTCAGAGGGGAAATGTTTATTGATTTGTGGTTTGACAATAACATCTCACAGTTTATTAATCAGGATGGCTGCAAGTGGTGAATGAGAAGTGGAGTTCAGAAAGTTTTAGGAGGCAATGGAAGAGCTGAATGAGGATCAGGTGGTGACAGTGATACCTGCAAATGAGATTAGATGTGGATTATGGAGAATGAGTGGCAAAGATGCAAATTAGGCTAGATGTTGGACAGGCAGGTTTTAAGGAGTTAGGCTCTTACGGAACAGTTCTCTGGTTAAAAAAAGAGTTAGTTCTGGTTGGCTTCTACAATGTGAAGGGCTGTGGCTTTGTTTTCTGGTGAAGCATAAAATGAATCCCTGCTTTGAAACATGTTTTATTACAAATTTAAGTGACACAATGTCTTTAAGACTGAACTTTGCAATCCAGCAGTGACAATATTGCTAATCCTTCAGCTCCTGATTATGAGCAGGCTGTAGAAAAGAGAAAATGTGGTTTCAGTTCAACTGTAGTGAAATTTATGGCCCATGTGACCTTACACTGGAAACTGGAGATGTTCCACAGCTGGTAATTTAAAAAAGTGTGACTGGGAAATCTCAAAAAGTGTGAACTCTTATTAATAAACAGGCCACAAAACTGAAACTTCAAATGAGCAGAGTGAGATAGATTATGATGCAGCTTCATAATATTTTGCCTTTCCATAAAGGTTTCTATATTGATATTTAAATAGAAAAGAGGTTATTTTTTTTTCTTTTTACCAGGGGGGTAGCTGAAACAGTTGCAATTCATGGTCTGGATTAGAAAATTTTGATTGTTTATATACTTTCTCTAGAGCAGAAATCTTTCAGTAATGCCAGTGGTTGAGAATTGATTGTTGCCTTGGATCGTCCATCTGTGCTAGTGTTTCCTGATCATCCGCATTTTCATGAAGTGCTGCTCCACATGAGCTTTCTCTCAGGTGTGAGATTTAACATTTTTGCATTTTTAAAATAGAAAGTCAGTGATGAGATCTACACTCATAAGATGTTCTGTCAAAGAGCTCTCTGCTCTTGGAGCCATCGTCATGTGTGGTTCTCATGAAGAAAGCAAACAAGCAGCTGCTGATGGCAAGCAGCAGCAGGGTAGCAACAAGGGGGCTTAATTATGCCCGAACTGAACAATATATAGGTGCACCTGGCACCTTTAGGTAGGTTAAGGTGGTTATTACAAAGATGTCTGCTTTAGTAAACACTCTGAAAAGGCATTTTATCAGTATACATGCTAATTCTCTGAGTCTGATGAGATCTGAATTTTGAAGTGTACCCTCTAGGTATACAGACGACACTCCCAGAAATAAAGTTTCAGTGTCAGGTCTGTTAAGTAAAAAGCAAGGCATGAGGCATATTATGGAGCAGCCTAATTACCTGCAGGAGTTATATTCAGCTATGAGGCACAGTAAATTGTTCATGTGCAGCTTTGCTGAGGCAGAGCCTAAATATACAGCACAAGCGGGTGAAAGTGGGAAAGAAAAATCATCTCTTTGATACGTATTCCATTCCCAGAGAGTCAGGGTGACCTCCCACCTCTTCTGCTGGTTTGGATGGTTTGGAGCAGTGTGTCTTCTCCTGGAGCACTTGTCTCTGGCATCTGACATGTAACCCCTCAGTTACATAACTGAACAGGGTTTTTTCGCCTGGTGACTTCTGTTCTCTCTTACTGGAAGCAGCCGTGCCTTTGTTTGCCTTTTGTGCCCTGAACAGTCTCAGTGCTCATACTAAGCAGATCTTTTGTCCTACTGCTGATGCTGTCATTTATGATCTAACACCTCTGAGTCAATGGAATGACTGAATTCACTGACTTTTAGAAACTCTGTCAGGAAGCTGAACAGTTGAGGTATGCATGTTACTGGATTATCAGTTTTGGATTTAACAAGAAAGATACAGTGATTTTTATGAAGTGTATGTATCCAGTGTATTTTTATGAAATACAGACTCATGTATGTTTTCAGGTTTATTTCCTGGCCCATTGAAGAATAAACAAAAGTTCACCTTTAAAAAACAAGCCTTAACTCTATTGTCTGTCATATTTCAGATTGTCTCAAAATTTGAGCTTTTGAGGAAGATAGAATTTAATTCAGAGTTGAATTAGTCCCATTCAAAATGTCTCCCATTTGATTAGAGAAGGCTTGGCTAGTTGTATAGAATGCAGCATAGATGTTAAACTGGAAACCATGGGTTGGATGACTGGCAAATGTTGTAGAGTTAATGTTATTTCCTTTGCTTGGGTGCCATATTACCATATCCAAGGAGGATTTCTAAAGTGTCAGTCTTCATTGAGAAATTTACCGGTAATCACAAATTATTTTTAGCTGTTTTTTTGTGTGTGTGTTCCTCTAAAGGTGAATTTCAGTTCGGATTTTCACTTATTAACATCAAGGTTTTCCCTCAAGCACGGTGAGGTTTCTGCTTACTCAGCACATTTACATGGCTGACTTTGAGACTATGCTGCGTTAAAACTCTGATTTATACTTTCCGTGGCATAGGTTCTAACATTTTAAAGAAGCTATTAAACTTCAAAGAAAACTTCCTAGTGCACCCTTCTCTTCCAGATTCTTGAAGTGAATAGTGTGGGGAAAACCACTGGATATAAGTTTCCCTAACTCCCTTATTTTGAAGAAGTAATAACATTGAGGAGCTTTCATAGTAGCAGACAAACCTGAACAAAATCAATGGAAAATATAATAATATGTGACTTACCAATACGTTCTGAGGAAATGTACGTGCAAGTGTATAAAAAGCATATTTTCACAAAAGAAATCTTGCATTATCTGAAGGCTTCTTAGTTTCTTCTGTATGCTTGAGGTAAAACCCTCTCAGTTTTGAGCTGTTAAGTTGATCCAGTATTCTCTAATACTCTCTTAGCATTTCTCTGGAGACTTTAGTATTCAGAAAAGATGACTATGGGAGAATTCTAACACAATAATATATATCAAGATCAGAAGGTAAGAGCTTTGCATCTTCAAAATAATTCAGAAGTTTTGAAGTGAGCAATGCAAAACTTCAGGCTGTTATTAATATATTCCTTTGGCTGTCTTTATTTTACATGTGCAGTTCCTGTCACCTGGATGGCTTCATTTATCATACTAGTGGAAAGAGGTCTTATTCTACATCACACTCTTAAATTCTGAGTTTGTTGCTGCAGCAACATCTGAGGCTTTAGGGACCTACGTGAGCTAAATGTCAGATGCTTCTATCTTTCTTTTTTAGCCTAGAAAGCCTAGCTTACTTTCCATAGCATAAACTCCAAGTATCTTAGTAGCATATTGTTAAATTACATTATCTATAATGATTTTTTTCCCCTTTAATTTCAGACTGAAAAGTTAAAATCTTAGTCCAATAGTCTTTGTGGTTATGTTCTTCCTTGCATAATTTTGATACACTATCCTATTGTACTACATTTTAAATGGAGCTTGAAACATGTATAATTTAGGAAATATTTACATATAATCAAGGAAACATGGCAGGGAAATCTATTTAGTAGCAATGCAATCAGCACTGTAATTGATACTGGAAATCCTTCTAGGAGGACACAGTCAGTTTAGCAAAGCAGTTATAGCTTCATATAGCGCACACAGAGGAAACCAGCAAATTACACTGCATATTTATTTACCACCTTCATCATTATAAATAATATAATGTATTTAAGTGATGGTTTTACCTATTTAGCAAATTTGCTTTGTCATGACTTAGTGGAGCAAATTGCATTTTGCGCATGATATGCTGTTCGGGATTTGTATTTGGGGTGGGGAGCCAAACAGCCCCCCCCCACCCCCCTGAACAAACGCCAAACCCCAGAGTTGCCTGAATGCTTGGTTTTATTCTGAAATTGTGTATACACAGGAGAATTTACATGCAGGAGAAGCAACACTTAGAACCAAACACAGCCGAGTGTGAGGATTTCACATGTTAAGACATAATGGGTCTTACCAGTGTTTCAAATGTCACTGATTTTTAGAATATGTAGTCTAAGCCTTTTCCTTAACAAATTTCAAAAAATCACTCTAGTTTCTTACTACAACCCACGAGACCCTGTAATGCTTTCCAACAACTGTGGTGATTGGATGGGGAAAAATTGATCTGGATTTGCACCCAGTGTATTGGCAGTTTTAGGGCTAGCTGTGGTTGAGGGGCACAGTTTTACTGCCAAGTAATCAGGTTGATCCAAAGGATCACAGTGACGAGGTTTAGCACTGTTTTTTTCTGGAGTTCTACTGAAGGAATTTCCTCCTTCTCGTTCCACCTTTCTCATAGATATCCAGCAGCAGCATCATGGTACACTCTTGCCAATGGTAGTTACTTAGGCTGCACCCAGAGTTAGTGATTAGAGACCCCTAAGGATTGTGAGAGCAAGATTTTCTTCATTGAAAGGCAAAGACTCAGTTTGGGCAGAATTCGCTTTCTGTCAGAGGATTGTATGACTGTAGCTTTGCCCACACTTCACTTAATTCCTGTGTGAAATTCATACTTGGTTTTATGGCAAGTATAATTTTCTTTTCACTTTCTGTAGTTTCATTGATATACAAATATTGAAGAAGCTAATTTGCTTGTAGGCAATGTTTTACTAAATGCATTTATGTCATTCATGTATCTGGCAATGCGCTGATTCTTGGATAACAGCCACGTCTTTATAATGCAGTAGCTTAGTGCGAAGTGTGTGATGGGTGAATCAGTGCCTAGGAGATGAGGATTGCAGCTCACTGAAACTAGCTGTGAAAATAATGGGCACATCTTTAGGCTTGACAGGGGGGTGCAGTTTATTTCCATGTGTGTTTCAGATATCTTGGTTCTTTCCTTGAGTGCAGAGTTATCTGTTGTCTAGCAAAGGAAATAGGTTATAAATAAAAATCTTCTGGCTCCCGTGTTCACCAAGAATTAATAACTCTTATTTTAAATATTGACACATATAACATTTCTTGAGCCAATGGCTAAAAGTTCCCTTCATTTAGCTGACAACCTAAGTAGCTGTACCAGCGCAAAAGAATGCAGTCTTTCCTTTAATTTTCACTGCTATGATTGTGTGAGTTTAATATAAAGTTACTAATTTGTTGGAGGTGAAGGCAGTCAGTGTTAGATTTAAAGTGCTATGAATCTTAATATTGGCCTGAACAGAAAATGTAACACGTAATACTGCTCTAGTGAGTCACTGAACAAACATAAAATGATGGTAAAGAAATAACAGGAGTCTTAACTGTGCTGCAAAACTGTGGGATTCTGCTTGTCTAGAAATGCCTCAGGAGCTGATGAGTAAATATAGGACATGCTTGTTCACTAATAGTTAATGAGCTCTCTAACCATGACAGGGGTTAAGGTATCTCAATCTCTGACAACCTGACAGTTGTAATTTAGACTTCTTTAAGAAATTGTAACTTATTTCTATAGAAATTGCTAAAAAAAATTAAGATTATTTATGCTTCTCATAGTATTTGATATTCTGGGAAGAAAATCTGTAACAATTTCAATAGGATGGTTTTACACCAAATATAATAGCATGCTGTGTTTTAGTCAGTTCTTTTGTACTTTTATATGAAGGTAGTAATTTTAGAATGACAAAGTCACCTTTTCAGAGGATAACACATGAACTGAATTAAATGAATCATGGGATTGGCTCAAGCATGTTGTGAAAAGTCATTTTGAGTCAACTCTAGCACAACGCAAATAAACCAGAATAATTTGCATGAGGAAAATCTATGTGTTAGCCCATTCCTTAGTAAGGGTTATTTGCATGTTTTAAGCAAGAACCAGATCATAATTCACAAGAGGACTTTCCTGTGAAAGACAAGTAGCTTGAGCAAGTAAGGGCACAGATTTCCATATAGTTCTTTCCCATATCAAGTTTAGCTACTTTAGGAGACAAAAAATTGAGATAGAGCAGGAAATTCAAAGGCAATACTATTCCCTGGCTGCCAGTGAAGGCATAGGTTAGTAATGAAATTGTTAGTAGCATTATTAAATGGCAAGCTGCATCACTCTAGCCGTCCTTCTGATGCATGCTGTTCATGAAAAGGAGTCCTTTTATGGTACCAATGCCATTTAAAATTTCCAGAACAGAAGCTGCTATTAACTTTTGGGGTTTTTTTGTTCTTAACTGTATGAAAATGTTTCTCTTTATAAAGCTTAGATTTCCTTAACTAAATACATTTGGATTGCAAAACATGGTAGTAGGGCCATATAAATTTTAATTTACTGGATACATAGATGAGAACTATAGTAGTTTCAGAATGTTTGATAGATACCCTTCTTTTTACCCATATATAGAAATTCACAGTTCACAGAAGCTGGAATTTTAATTCTTTCTTAATCCAATCTGCATTGTGGTTACTATTATAAATGTGAATATTTTTGTGGGAATTAAAAAAAAAACAATAATGTTTCCGGCATCCTAAGTACCTGCATGATTTATGTGCCCAACTCCTATGACTTTGTTGATTGGCTTATATATTTCACTGGTAGACACGTTACAGACAAGTTTTCTTCATAGTTAGGGACTGATCTCACTCCCACTGGAATGTGCATTGGGTTTTATACAGAGAATGAAGTCAGAATTCAAGTTGCACCTTTGTGCATCAATAACACATAGTCTGTAGCTTTTGGGCTTATCTCAGTATCTCAGTTGGAATGATGATGCTTTCAGCCAGGACGTCAAAGTTAAGAAGGAAGAAATTTTCCTTTTTATTGTGCAGATCTCATTTAAATGAATTACCAAGGGGTCACAGCTTTTCATTACACTATACATAATCACTTTTATTGAATCACATGCACCATTGTTTCTTCCTTCATACATATTGAGAGCCAGACTGGAAGAAATACAGGCAGCTTCATTTTTGCCTGAAGCGGCAAAAGAAGTGGGAAATTGCATCTTTTGAACTGTATTTCAAGCTGTTATTGTTTTAAGGTTCCCAGAAAAGTAAAAGGGACTAAAGACAGCTAAAATTGTTCTAAGAATCTAAGGGATAGACATGTACAGAGATCTTTAAGGACATTTTCTGACACCATATTTCAGCATCATAAAACTATTTAAGAAGTAGTTGTTAAGGAGCATCCTGAATATATTATCTTCTGCTGTATCAGAATAGTCAGTTGATGTGTCTCTCAGTTCCCTCTAGAACACAATAGTGCATCTGTTCTACGAAGTTTTCCTTTGTGGTATCACGTAAGAGAAAATAAGTACAGTGAACTCTAACAATAAATTTCTTCCCTTTGGAGCTGTCTCGGAGTAGGTAGAGGGGGATTCCTTGTACCCATTAATTTCCTTCAATTTCACTTACCTCACGCCTACAATTTGTCCAGCTTTATTCATGCTTTATTTGGAAAGACATTTCTTTTGTTGTTGAGCAAACTGGAGGATTGTGCTTCCATTGGCTTCCCTGACTGAAATCATATTTACAGGATTTCATTGAAGGGTTTTAGTTACTATGTATGCACAGCAGAAATAAGAGATGGAGAACGTGCTCAAAATGCCTCAGATAAAAATCATGCAGAAAAGAGCATAGCATTATCGAAGTCCCAAGACTTCCAGTTTTCTCATAAAGAGCTCTTCCTTTAGCTTGTAATGGATTGTGAAGCACAAGCAACCAAGCACAAAGATTATAGTACCTGAGAGTCAATATGAGTGTTTTATGAATCCAGGTGGATAAGAAACAAGAATTGATCTAATTCTATAAATTCCCTTTCTGACCATGGTACATGATAGAACTCAAACTTCTCTTTATTTTATTTGGACTCAATATGGGAAAAAATCCATAAAATGAAATGCAACAGTAAATAAAGAACATCAGTGCTTGGAAGAAACATCAAAACTGTCAGTACCTGTGGAAGAGTTACTTTGGGAAAACACTGTTTATGTCTCTCTTATCTTTGTACCTCTTACTGTCAATTCTGAGGAAGCTCAGGAAACTTCAAAGTTAGTCTGTGCCTTCAATGTAATGTACATTATTTCCTGCTTGCATACTGTCAGTGTTTCAGTAATAGCTCTCTACCTGCACAAAAGGAGATTTCTGAAGTATATTACTGCAAAATTATATAGCAACAGGGAGCAACAGGCATAGTTGCAGCAGCAAGCATTCTTTTCAATGTTTTTAGTACTTGATGTCTCGAAAAATTATGCTAGTAGTGTGCATGAAAGAATTGTACTTTATATTTTTTGAAAGTGAACAACAAAGTATTGTTTATTCACTGAGCTTCTGCAGTTCCTGTGCACTTCAAAAATACAGCCTTATGTCTTGAAAGCATCAAGGGAAGAAAGACATAAGGGCCAGTGTTGTCCAGTCTGTGTGAAGTGGTTTTGCTTCACATATTTCAAATGAATTGTGCCAGGTTTATTGGGTAAAAGTAGAAGCCAAACTGAAATAGAAAGATGGGTCAGCAACTGAGAGGCTTAGGGTAAGCTCTGAAGTCACTTCACATGATCTGAATTACCTTCAAGAAATCACAGTCAGATTTTTAAGTTATTTAACCTCAAAATGCTTAGAAATAGGTACAGTGAGTGTGAAATTGCAAAAGACATGGAAAAATCAGCATTGTATGGAATAACATATCGGAATCGCATTGGCAACAAGTTTGTTATTGCAATGAAAAAATACTTCTACAGATATAAAAAGTATTCTTTTTTGTTTGCTTGAACACTAAGGTAAGTGCTGTAACTTCAAATTCGGATTGAAAAGTGAATTTGAGAGAGGTCAGATGTGGGTGAAAACTGAATAGTATTCAGGTCCTTAAGAAAGCAGATGAAAAGTTTATAGTTCACTGTCAAAAGCAAGTGATACATGAAGGAGTGGATTTGGGTCACACCTACATTGCTTGCACTCACGTATAAAGTCAGTACTTCTAATTCTGGATTGAGTTTTGTTAAATGGCTTCATTAGAAGATCAGGTGCATTCTGACCAGAACCATTTTGCTGGCTTAGCTGAACTGTAAGTTCTTATGCCATGTGTTATTTCTGCATGTTTTTTTTTTAACATCTCCAATGTCCTGTGTGAATGTTGTTAGCATTTCAGTTGTCTTAATGGTCATGATATTGAACAACGTGACTATATGATCATTACAACATTGATCCCAGTAAACCTGAAATGTGTCTGAATGTCTTATTATTAGAGCTCCCTGCTCTATTGCACACTCCTGGGTGAAGAGCTGTGCATGGCCTTGCAGATCTCTTAAAGGCAAGGAGATCTCATGCACACTAAGGTTCCTCTTTCTCTGCAATAACAAAATTATTTCCTTCTCCTCATCTACAACTAATGGTGTCTGAATTGCAATCTGTTTATAATTAACAAGCTTCAGCTACTTCGCCTTGGCAGCGGATACCACCATCTTGTACTTTCTATGTATACTAGGTATTACAGATGTAGCTTTATTTTAGAGGTGCTGAGTACTGGATGTGCGATAGGGTGCTCATTACACAAAGCAACATGTGCACCAACATGAAGACTTCACAGATGCATTTCTCCTTCTGTTTTTTAACAGATAGGTATAGGCGAGAGCCAATTATGACTGCCTCTCAAATAACAAGTTATTTGCATATTCCTTTATATGAAATCTTCATCTTGGTGGAGATGTTTGTTAGCATAATTGAGGTGTCATTTATCCAAGGTAGTATGACTGCTGCTAAGTGACTATTATGTGCATATATTTCTTTTTGCAGGATGATATACAGCCAAAAACACTGCAGTATAGATTTTGCAGTATAAAAGAGAAACCCTCTCTATGCTGCAATTATAATGAACGCAGGGATGAGTAGAGTGAACCCTGCCCAGAGACAGGGATTTGATTGGCAGCATAGTCAGGTTTCAGTCAGGAACATTCTCCACTGCACCAGTAACAAATTTCCATGCTTGTATAAATTCCTCCTGCTATATCCGCAAATGCTAATGGTAAAACAGGCACTGGAAATAATGTTTCCTTTTCACAATACAGATTTGCAGGGTGAGTTTCTATTTTTCTTTGGTATCTGTGTGACACAACAGCAGGTTTGCTGATGGCTCTGTGTTTATTTCATAGAGCCAGTCACTAAAGAATGAAAGTACAAAGCTAATTAGTAAAATCAACAGGGATTTTGGTGTCATTGCAGTCGTATACTGTAGTTTTAAATGGGAGAGGAAAAACTTCTGAGCTTCCCCTGCAAGCCCAAATGCTCTTATTTATTTGCATTTTTCATGAAATCTCCCTTCCTGGGTAGCAGACCCCGGGAAGGTAGCTGTCTAATGTATTGCACACACATGTAACAGCCATACAAATTCTTTTTTGTGGGGCTGTATATTATTAACAAAAAAAAAAAAGTTATTTATTACAAATGTCTCCATTTGAGCTGCTTTTCTCTTGTTTACTGCACAGTATGAATTAGTTCGTATGCGAGAGGCCCGAGACATGTAAGCTGAAATGCTAGCAAAAAAAAAAGGGAGCTGCAAATACTGACCTCTTGACTCTGAGCAATGAGGCAGGGTATCCCTTCTGCTCATGTAGAACCCTTCAAGCTCTGGTTTGAAACAAATCATCTCTCCAGCTATGCAATCAATGGGACTCTGTATATTATGCACACAACTAATTTGTAGCTGATCAGGGGGTAACATTGTTCCACCCTGGAGTATCCGCAGTAGAAATGTGGCCTTTGCTCTTGAATGTACACATTGTCCACTGTAAATTTTGTTTTAGGTAGTAGGTTTCTCCTGTATTGGAAACTAATCTTCCCCTGTTGAGATTGTGCAGGTCAGTTGCATATCGTAGCCAAAGACACCGCCTGTGGGTTTCCTGTTAAAATAGCTGTTGTAGTCTTGCTCTGGTATAGGCAACTTGTTTTAAAGCAGTAACAGGTATCAGCTATAAAAGTTGGCAAGAAGTAGATGCCTTTTTATCCCAGACTTAGGCCTATGCAGTCCTTTTTTCTTTTTTCTGTAGCAATTTCTCCAGCAGCCTTTGTAGCATCATCTCTGAATCATTGGATCCCTGCTGTCAGAATAAGCATGAGCATTAATTTCACTCTGTTTCCAACAAAGCGTGAAAATAAATTTAATAGAGTTTTTTTCTTTTCCATTTGTTGGATTCTCCAGTCAAAATACAGTGAATGTTCTCTTATATTTATCATTAAATATCAAAACTCAGCAGATTGAATTCCACAGTGAAGGTCATCATAGAAGCCAGAGAATGGTTTTATATAGAGCCTGGAAATGTATTTCTGTAATCAGGCTCCTTTGGTTCAAATTTAAGGAGAAGTTTTGCACAATGCTTCCATGAACCTAAGTAGCCAGACTAGACAGACGTCCACTTAAAGCTATGAAAGCAGAGCTGGGTGCTCAAAAGTCCTTAGTGCCCACAGATTTAAAGCATCTCATTTAAAATGGAGGGAGTAGAGTCTGACAGGGGATATCTGTGGGAAATATGATGATCCTTAGCTTGCACGAGGGTAAGGTGAGATTCCAATTTCTTTTTTTCTTTTTTTCTCCTTTGCTTTCAGAGTGTCCATAGTGTTTCCTGAGTTTCTCAGTTTGCTTTTGATGGAAAAAATGCTTTGGAATTCTGAAAGTAAACTCTTGTAGCACTTCCTCAGTTGCCTGGCACCCCGCGTAACTGCTGTTTAGGCTACTGGAGAATGCCCCAGAGACTTTCTAAATATATCACCTCATCTTGCACCAATGCACTTCCACTGCTGTCAGTGTAACTATGTAATAGTTAATACAGGCTGGAATGGAGCCAGCCTGGCTTCAGTTTTCAGTTTTCTCCCACCTTTGTGTGAAGTGTAACACTATTAACCAGAGGGCTTTGTTGTAGTCCTCTGTGGCTATTTAAAACAAATTTAGTTACGCTTATTTGTCATACACAGGAAAGAAATGTATATTTACGTTAAAAATGCTTGGTAAAATCATGTGGAAATAGTATCACTGTGAGAGAAATGCGGGAAATTGTCATTTACCCAAATCTGGAAAGAGATGCAACTCCATGCAGAACACAGTGACTAAAAATGCATCCAGCAGCAAGCCATTAATTATAACATCCTTCAGAAATCCACAGCTGATTGCAGCATGGTTTCTTAATGTAAATGGTGATTTGGACCAATATAGATCTCATTATATTTGCTGTAAAGCAGAAAATTAAGCCATTCTGAATTGCTTTATTTAAATGTCAGGTTGACCACAGAACAACTTACTTTTATGCATATAATATGGAATAAATGTAATTTGCTTCTCTGCTGAGTTCCTGCGTTTGCACAGTAGGATGATTGGTTTTAGGCTGTGTTGTATTTTGATATATTACCATGTGTTAACAAGGAAAAAGATTAGAAGGTAATCTTAACAACCTTACAAAGCTCAAATTCTTCCTAACATGCAGTGTCCATGGACCGTGACGACTGTCTCTGCAGTTTAACCTGATTGCTTACTAATGAAAGTGAATACTACAAATTAGGCAAGACAGGCAAATTGAGCCCAGGCTCCCCATATCTGATGTTGGCAATAGACCTTTATTAAGTGGGAGGTTGGACTAAAGACCTCCAGAGATCCTTCTGCTGATGAATCTATGATTCTTCACTCTCTAAGGTTGATGCTTTTCTGTACTTTTTCCTTAAGTGAAATATTCCCCTGCATTGATGAAAATCTATTGGAAGAAAATTTTTCATCTGACTTCAGTGTATGAGTAGAACGCTATTTTGGTTAAATAATCTACTACCACAGTGGAAAGCTTGAAGTCCTTTACCCCCATTAAGTAGTGCATTCGGAATCCAGTGAAATTCGGGCATAAAGCTGGGCTGGAGTTTTATGTAAATTCCCTTCAGATAGAAGAACTCATCTTTTCCCATAAAAAAATTGCAAAATAAGATAAGGAGAGTTTTGAAAATGTATTTATTTTTTACTCTCCTAAACTTATCAATCAAAAAAATAATAACTGTCACTGACAAATGGAATTACCAATAAATGATGTATCTGACAAGTGTATGAACACTTTCATAATAGGCTAATAATGGTGAGGTATTAGCACCCAACCAAAGGCAGTGACTTGTGCTCTTTTTTGGCTACAGACTGCATTTAAAGATGGATTGTGTTCTGCATATTTTGTTTTTATCAGATGATAATTGAACATACAGTTTTCAGCTCAATGTTTTAATGTCTTTTACACTGACACCAATGATTCAGAAAATATAAATTAAAATATTTAGTAATGAAAATATTATTTCTAGTTTCAGAAGCTTTGACCTTTGGTAGATCAGATATTTTTTTTCCTACATTGCCTTCTTTTTTACTAGATCTCATGACTGTGCTCAAAGTCATGCTGTTTCTAGATGTAACAATTTATGAATTTCTGGAATGTTGGAACCTGCCTTTTTAATGTGTCATTGCTGTATAAAGTGGAAAGTGATAAATTAGCAGTAGGTTGGAAGTACAAAGATGTTGTTATGTACTGTTAGGTCATTGAGTTTTGAGTAATTCTTACAAACATACACAATTGAGAGAAATCTGAGCAATAGTTAGCAATATATCAAAGGGCGGTTAAATTGTCCACACACCGATTTTTGGTTCAGGTAGAAACTTCTGTTCATAGTATGTTGCCTCCAGCTTTTTGAAAGAACTGTTGCTAAGTCCATAAAGCTAAGCCTCTTGCAGCATGCTGCTCAGAGTCTGTAAATACGGACAGTAGACTAAGATTTATTTTGTAGTCCTTATAGAAGTCATGAAAACACATTTCATGTAAAATGCAAATGTGGGAAGATGTAAGCAAGGACTGTGGGTAAACTAATTCAGGCCTCATCAGATTTTAGATTCTTTTTTTCCTCTCTATGAACCTTAAACTTTGTCTCTTCTTTTGTCTGCGTTAACATCCATGTTGGATTTTATTGAGTTACTGCAGGGCGCGAAGAGATTTATTGAGGAAAAGGGAATGAAATGTGAAATTTATTTACTTGCCAAACGAAAAAGAAAGTCAAAGAGAAACTTTACGATAAGAGCAACTAGTTTTCATACATCAGAATGAGCAAGCAGGATGTCCTAACAACAGGACTATGATCCTGCATGTAACTGCTGATCATATAAATGCAGTTAATTGAAAAGCAAAATCAGTTTCCAGACCAGACAATTGACATAATCTGTGAGAACCCACTTGGTCCTTTTAACAACATTCATTGCGTGCTTGTAGTCATCCATCCCTACTCAATGTTCCTGTTAGAAATGCTCGTCTACCCTGAAATTTACTGAGAGGAAGAACTGCAGTGGTTTCTAGTATTACAAAGGTAAAAGTCAAAAATACCTTGCCAGCTAGTCTTTTCATTGTCAGACAGAAAATCAGCCATTAGTCATCTTTAAGGTAACTTCTCACTTTAAATATAGTATACACATTAATCTAAGCACTAAATGATAAAGCCCGTGTTGCCAAGTGAAAAAGAAGAATTTAAGCTGCTGTTCTTTACAGTGCAAATAGATCTACGGTGTCACAGAATTTACTTTGTATGAGTCATCTGATAAGGAAAAAACCTTCAGACATTTGAATTAAATTACATTTAATTGAAGATGATACTGCTGGGCTTCACTTTTTTCAATCCTTATTTCAGCTCCTCTGTACTGTTGAAGGTTTGCTTTAAATAATATTCTGTACTTTGTTTCATTTTCCTATGTATATATCTATTTTCATTTCAGATTTAACTATGTATATTTCTTTCAGCTGCATGAGTTCCTATTTAATGAAAGTTTTATTGCACTGCCAGCTCATTATGTTCTGATTTTATCATACAGTGAAGTGATGACTACAGAAAAGAAAGGCTGGTAAATCAAATGTAAACTTCAGTTGGTTATTGCAGCTACAGCAATCTTTTATCTAGTGCCTGAAGACCATGTTAATAAAATGATATGTAACATAGATGAAAGGGTGTGATATGCAGTGTAATGGTACTGACTGTGATTTAAATGTAATCAAGATCACCAGCTACTTCAGTGTCACATCAAATGATCATTTGGTTTAGATTTTAATGGCTGCTAAATTTGATGGGTGCAGATAATGCTTTGTGATGCAGAAACGGCATCTATATAGAAAATCAATGATTTTCTATATACATTTTGAACAAGTTGCAGGTAAAGACAATAAGCAAATGCAACTGGAAAGTACTTTCAATTTTTAAAAACATATTTCACTGGCATACATTTGACTTCTGATGGATGCTGCTTCTGGTGGCTGAACATCGTGGTTTTCTTAGTTTTAAAAATAACTGAACCTTCCTGTGGAGTGAATTTTTCCTAGGTCTGGAATAGAGAACAGAAAAAAAAATCTAAGTGTAGCAATGAAGGTAAATAATGCATTTAGATATGTAGATAAATCAGTATGGTCGCAAATGCATACATTGCAGTTTGAATTAGTTTCAGATTTATAAACCTTGTTTTAAAACTAGGTGAAATACAGCCTTATAGGCTCCCAGTTTATGCTTTTGGAGAACAAGGAGGCGGTTGCACTGACAGTCGCACACGCACAGTTGTCCAAATGAAAAGTGTGCCAGATTTGTAACTTTTTTTTTTTAATAGCTAGGAACAACTAAGAAAGTTCAAACGGCAGTTTCCTTTAACACTGCAAGGAGAAAGAAAAGGACACCAAACAAACGCATCAAATAGAGGTTACTGTGTAAAGGTGGACTGCCAAAGGTGACACATTGGCAAAATCGTATTGATTTTTCTCTGTCAGAACTAGCTCTCTGTGATACCTGGCAACAAGCAACATGCAACAGTAAAAGCAAAGTGTTTGTAAGTTGTATGGCTGTTAAGGTAGAAATCACATCTGTACTTTAAAGGCAGTTCTCTGTTTGCATAATGCAGTTTTTAAGTTTGTCTTTTTAATGCCCAGTTTCTGTTTTGAGAGCCATTATTTTCTTTAGTGAGTTATTTTGAACTCCTAAACACTTCCATCTTTTGCTTGTTTTTAATTGGAGTTCGTTTTGCCTTCCCTTTTTCCAGACAGTTGTTATGTGGATTATTGTTTTCACTATGTGTTTCAATGTGAGAATGATTTATAGTGGGCAGATTTTCTCCTAACACTATTGTTAAGAATATAAGCTTTCAGGTGAGCTTTCAGAACTGTTTATAAAAAAATAAGTATCAGTCCCAGGCAATCATATTGCAACAGTAGCTTCTTTTCCTCTGGTACAATTCACTGAGTGAGATGATGTCTTGCAACTGGTTGCTAGTAAATACTAATAAACACTGTAATTTATTTGGATTAGGTAATTTAACTAAACAAAGCACATACCTCACCAAAAACAGGCTACCAGCTGGAGTTTACTTTATTAACCTAGTTGAGTATTTATTAGTACATTGATATTTTAATCTTTGTACTTCTGGTTGACTTTTCTGATCCTGCAAGTCAGCTCACAGGGTCTTCTCCGTGACAGTGAAGTGAAGAAAAATCTGGGTGTGATACTAGATCTCAGGATCATTATGATCCACCAGTATGATACAACATAAAGGAAATGCCAGGTCATGTCTCAGTGTAGATTTCTAGTGTTTGAGAAGTGCTACATCCTTCATATAAGGCAAAACCGTGTCCTTATCTGGTATAGGAGCTCATTTCCAAACGAGAATAAGTGAAACCAGTATGGATGTGGAGAAGTGGGATGATCAGAGAAATAAAATTTCATCTACAAGGAAAAACTTGAAGAGTATAGCATTTTACCATGACAGAATCAAACTAAGAGGGTATGCTTGCTATCTGTGTGCACATCAGAGGCATGAACACTAAAGAAGAAAGTGGCCACTGAATTTGAAATACAGCACTGGTGCAAGAACAACTGGATAAATCAGCCATACAGATGTTTAGAGAGGAAGTAACTAGGTACTGTTTGTTCTCCAGATGCTTCTAATCACATACATTGCTCCCATGACTCAGACCTTGCCAGTCAAATTTTAACTCTGAAGCTTGCAGGTATTCTGCAGTTACGGAGTTGAGGTGTTTCCGTATAATGTAATGCTTCCTAGTTTCCCTTCCTTTGATATCTCTTTTGATTGATGTGTGAGACAGTTCTGTCAGTTGGTTGCAATTTGATTTTGCTGATGGAGGATAGCTTTAGATATGTACTTTTCCCTTTACCATTTCGAAGGATGAAGAAATTTTCTAAGTCCCATCAGATGATTTATTTGTATGGCCCAAACATTTTGCTTCTGTCAGTCTCCCAAGGAGGCAATGCTGAAATAGGGCTGACAGAAGACCCTGAAGGTGGCTGAAGCCAGGTGAAAGATTATTTGGCATTTTTCTTTCCTCTCTCTGATAATGAAGGATGAGCGATAAATCCCTATATCTACTGCTCTCTCTCTGACATTCTAAAACCAATTGCTCAGAATATGTTAAGAAAATGTGACTATTTTGAAGCAGATCCTGGGATTTTGTGGCTGCCCGAGGAGCTTGTTGCGCTAGAAAAACCCCTTTTAAAGTTCAGAAATCAAAGATTGATTATAACCCTCTTAAACCCTGCATCAAGCAGCATCTCAAACATTGGGGAAGAGCTCCAAATGTTCTGCAGCTTTTAGCTAGTGGTTCTCACTCTGTGGTTTTCCAGTGAAGTACTTGAAACCAGTGCTGAGGATTCATTGAACAGCTGGGGATAAACCACATGGTAGCCCCCTGGCAAACAGAGCAGAGCGAAGCGGTAATTGGTTTGAGTGGCAGATTAGTAACACTGTTCTACTATCCTTGTGGTGCAGAAAAACCTACTGAAAAGCCAGTTGTGAGCAAGTGTTTTATGTTCCAAGGGCTTTCCTGTTAGTGTTACCAGCAAGTTGAAACACAGCATGGAGAAGTTGACAGCATCACTGTGTTTCTCTCAAAAAAATGATATTACTGTATGCCTCCACCAGTGGAGGGGAGAACTGATAGAGAACACTCATTTAGTATATTCACATTGAAAACAGCAGTTCACTTTTAGAGCATGTTTTTATGTAAGTTCTCCTAAGTTTTATTAATAAACCAGAAAGCTCAATAAGCTATTCTAAATCCTGCAGTTTTAGGAGACCAGGGTGACATATCTACACTAATTCTTAAGAGATACTTCTAAATCCCTCAGGCATTATTCCTTGGGAACAGAATGCCCTGATACAATAATTTGTAACTTCCCCTTAAGATTCTAGCAGTATGTTCTGATCCTTCAGTTCTGTACACTGAAATGGTAACCTTTATCAGAAAGAACCCAAGGTGCCAGTTACACAGATTGTTTTGCATATTATTCTTCTCATAATGCTAAAAGCTGAACTATAAAAGTGCCAAGCACCCTGCGATGTTCTGTGGTTGCTACAGCCTTCACCTTCAACTCCCACTAAGAAAGTTCGTAGTGTATTTTGCGAAAAGTCAGTCACATAAAACATGTGTAAGCAAGCTCCTTAATGTCTGGTTTACGAATTAAAATTAGGTTTAAAATGTTATCTATTACTGTATGCCTGTCAGTAGACTCTTACAATGTTTATTAGCATGAAACAGCCTCAAAGTACAGCAGTAGCTAATAATAGAGAGATGCTTTGTCCATTATCTTTTGCAGGTTCATGGTCTGTGGCTTTTGAGTTCTCTCAGCTGTGACTATGTATGTAGTGAAATAATTTGGTATCAACATTTTTAGAGGGAAATAACTGCTTTTATCAGTCAATACTTCATCGTTTTGTGTTTGGGCATTTCAAGTCTTTTTCCCCAACAGCTTTTGGAGAATAATTTTAGGACTGAAAAATAGCATTTATTTAATTTCCTTTTCGTCTTTTACACTGAAAGCTGAAGTGAGAAAAGCTTTGTGTGATAATATTGTTGTGTTAGAACAAAATGGACAACTTAATAGATTCACTCATGTTAAGGAATAATATGCATTTCCACAGACCATATTCATGAAAGTGTAATTTGAAAGACAGCAAAACTGAAGCTCCAGGATTTCAAATTGATGGGAAATTCGGTGCTTTTTAAAAGATTAATTCTCTGTTTCTCTAAATCCAGAGATTTGAATGGGAATTAGGGCTTACATAGTAGGGACTAAAGTAGCTTTTGTTTTCAGGAGAAACTCATCTCTGTTTAAGAAGTTATATCCCTGCACCACAGCTCTACCAGAAAAAATAATTCTTTATAATATAAGGAGTAATTTGATATATATTCTCTATTAAATACTTAATGTTTCCTATGGATCCTATGAACTCATCCTCAAGGGTTGCTATGCAGTGATTCTGAATCCCTACCTGCCCTGGTCTAGTATAATGCCTAGTAGTTTATTAAAGGGATGAGCAGAAGCAACCTTTAGCCCCAACAGGGCAACTTCAAACCTTTCATGATCAGATCTAGGTTTAGTTTTAGCAGTCGAGGCTCATGTGTAGTTTACAATTCCAATTCTGACATTTGCTTTTATTATTGCCTTTTGTTGCTATTGCCATGCAGTTTATGATTCTCTCTCCTGCACTATAGGAAATAGGTAGAAGCTTTTAGGCAGCATCACAGGGGCAGAGGTGGGTAGTGCTCCCTGCACAGCAGCTATCAGTGTGGTAATTACCGTACAAGTGGTGCACGATTTTTGGTTCTCAGTTTTAGCTTCAATTCTGAAAAAAGATCCGCCCACAATTTCTTGTGTGTTTATGGCTGCTTGTGGGGCCCATCTCTCTTGATGACGATTCCTCCCAGAGTATCCCAGAAGTTGTCCCCATGCATGTTGGTCTCTCAGAAGATCTCCTATGGTTGACAGCCTTCCTCGACATACTTGGAAATCTTTGTTTATAATTTCTTTACCTTCGTATCTTAGTTGTACATTATTGATTTATCAGGTCTTAGCTACTCCACTGAGATCTACAGCTTGGAATCTGACAGAAAGTTTCACAAAAGAGGCTGAGAAAGCGTGCTGCCAAGAGCTGATGTTCCCAGGCAGCTTTCACCTGCCATCAGGAATTGTTCTTTACCACAAGTAGGTTATCAGAGAAAGCAATACATTTAACTATTGGCGTATTGTGAGCAGCTCCCTGAATTATTGTTACTATAGTGCTCATTTAGCCACCGTGCCAGCTAGAACTAAGCATGAGCTCACAGTGAGTGTGACTGATGTTTTGTGATTATGCTAAACTTTTTCTTACGAAGTGCATATATTTTCTCCTGCTATTTTTCTGTTTAAGTAGTTGATATTCTTTTCGAAGCACTGCTGCCATGTGAAAAAAAAAAGTAATTTTCATTTGTGAGTTGTGACTTTTATCATCGTTTACAAAGGTTTCATGCCTTTGAGACTCTGAAAAGTGACGTGTCAGTATTGCTCAGTAGTGCATATAGTGACGTGCAATATGGGATGAACTGATAGAGGAGAGAACAGTTTCTAGTGATTTGCAATTCTGCTGATAGTTCAGCCAACATTTAAGGCAACTGAATTTGAAGGTTATCACTCATGTAAAACTGCTTAAAATGAGAAAGAAATTGAAAAATGCCCTTTGGATTTGAATGTGTGACTTGTAGTCAGATCCATCACTATGATAAACCTGCCAGAACCAACCTTAAAACATTGTTTGACAGTATGAAAACTCTATGGGAATCCACAGCAAAATGAAAGATAAAATCAGAACTAAAAGCATCCTGCGATAATTGTAGTCTGTAAGATATGCTTCTTGTCAGATGTTATACATGTGTAGTTAATAGTCTGAAACCTCATAAATATTAATCTAGAGACATCAAAGTAAGACCACTGTGTAAAACAGAAAGCTTATCTCTGATTTCAACAAACAGTATATTTTAATTTAGATAATGAAAGGCTTAGCATTTAAACCAGTATAGGTTTTGCTTAGTGGTAAAAGAATTGATAGTTTTACTATCCTGATTTACTCTGATGGAAATGCTGCAGCACCCTGTTCTTTCTCCTTAACCCTAAAGCTTTTCATCTCTTTATCACGTCTGTTCTGCAAAGGATCACTGATGTTTTTAAGCTGAAGTTTTAGGATACCACTGTCGGATTCATCACTCCAGGAAGTTTTGCTTAATTCAGTGTATATTTTACTTAAGGAGGTCTGTTTAAGACTTGTGTTTAAACCATGTTAGTAACAGGGCTTGCATGCTTTAAAGTTTTGTGTTAGGAACTGCACACTCAGTCTAAGACCTTGTAACAAGGCATGTTTATCAAGAAGTATAGCTACTTAAAGATGTTCTGACTTTGCTTTTTTGAAAGTTGTTTCACTGAACACATTGGAAGCTGAGTGCCACTTGGGCAGTTTGTCTGGCACCTTTATTCATACCTGTGCTGATTTTAATAGTGCTGTGTCTGTAAGCTTGGCAATATCTCTATTTCTTCCTCTAGATGAAAACCAGACCTCTGTCCCTTGCTAGTGGTATCGGGACCATGGATTTGGTTGCTGTCAGTAAATTAAGTATTTCAGAAAACAAGACTTATACTAAAGTAAAACAAGTATTTCAGCAAAACATTAGAGGAGTTGAGTTTATATTTGAAAGCAAAACGATTCTTTTCTGTCCATGGGTAGCTAGCGATTAAGCAGGAAAAACTAAACAAGAAGCAGTACGACAGCTCTGATGTTTTGTGATAAGGAGATAATGTTTTAAAATGCAATTTTTGGATTCCTTTTGACTGTTTAAGTCTTAACAGAAACTAATTTTTAAGGCTGGCTCTGTGCATCCATAGCAAAATTGACAAAATGTGGAAAATGCTACAATCAGGCATTTTCTTCCTCACAAATAACATATGGGGGGTGTGTGATTTTGTTGGTTTATATGTACAATTACAGTACGCTATGTAGAAGAGTGGAAACTACATGTAAATACAAAAAAGTTCTAAGAGAGGAATAACAGTCGCCTGGAAGCACAGAAAATCTCTGCTCTTCTTCTTTAAAAGAGCCTATATTTTAAAAACATTTTTAAAGCATAGGTTAATACTGGACAGAGGTAGCCTGAAGAAATTACACATGGCTGTAGCTAAAGACTGATAATTATCTCTGTAGACAAAAAAGAAATAAGATCACAGCCATTGAATAACTCAGTCTTAAAGGAAAATAAGAGCGGGTTCCACATGGCTAACGCTCTAATGCACAATATAATGGACTGGTGAAATAATTAAATAGGAGAAGGGTGTATGGAGGGTGCATTTGTGAGATTGATGAAAAATTAGCAATCCTTTTCCAACAACTTGGACAAAACAACCTTGTGCTTATTACCTGTTAGAATAAGCTGACATAATTGCAGCACTTTCTGAATGGCAACAATACATTTGTTAGTCATAAGAGAAAATCTGGCCTTTACTATCACTGTTGATAAAGTGGTAAGAGTCATTACAGCTTGTAAATATGAGCTGTACCACCATGGTACCACTCTGCCTTGAAAATCAAAATGTGACGGATGCTTTATTCAAAATGAAACAAATTAAGCAGTTTGCAATACTGTACTTGCAAAGGTACCACAAATATGCTGAGAAAGCTTTGCTTGCATTGTTGGCTGGTTTTACACCCCTTTTGAAATGGCATCATCTAAAGTAAATTATCTCTAGCAGATGACAGCCATCCTGGATGAGAGGCTCTTACAGCTATTTTTATGACTAAAATTACAGCTGAAGTGGTGAAGTCTTATTTTTTTATCAGTGTAGGTACTCTAATGTTTCCCAGAGCTTGAAAGCAAACGTGTATTTGCTGGTACAGAGTTCTAATATGCCACTGAAGTCTTGTCACTGGTTTCTTATAAAATTTACCCTCAAAGTTTAAAGGGTGGAAAGGACCAAGTGATAAAGAATTTTGTGACATATCATTCAAGTGTACGAAAACTTCAAGGTGTTGCTGAACACCTGCTTGTGGGATGCAACTGTGCCTCTCAAGATCAAATTTAGTATTATCTCTACTTTTCCAACTTATAGGATTAAAAAAATCCAGTATTGGTTTATTATGCAGTCGGCTCTTAGGTAATGTTTGTTCCATAATGATAACAAAGACTGCACATTATAAATTGCCAGGCTATCCATGCTTCTAAACCTTTGCAATAATGCAGTGTTGCCAGTTGTTGTCTCTATGCATGCAATATGTTTACTCTAGAGGCTCTATATGCAAGAAAAAGGAGTCAGGGCAACGTTTCATAAATTGCAGTCCTGTAGGTATTCAGCTTTACTGGAGAACATGACAGCAGTTGTTCCACCTCGACCAACTGAAATAATTGTACGATGTCTTATAGAACAAAATGGTGAGTTTCTGAAGCTGACATTCTCTCTTTTCGTTTCTGTTGTACCTTTTCCTATTGTGAAATCTGCCTCAGTTACTAGGAACTGTGCTTTTCTCTCAGCCTAAAACTCACTGAAGAGGGAGCCCACAGAAGACAATTTTGGAGTTCATAACCTAAGCTGTATCATGAAAAGTAATTCATTGATAACAAACCATTAGCCTTGAAGAGGGGAAGATTGGCAAACTGGCAGAAGTTTTATTAAAAAGCTGTGTGGGAAGAGAAGAGCAGTATCTCAACCCTATCACAAAAACATGATGATCATTTTACAGCTTAGTAAGCAGAGCTTCTTAGAGAAGTCACCTTAGGAAATTGATTAGATTGAATTACATGGGGACATACCAGTCATGGTAGTAAACTTCTGTGAAGACGCTGATGTGCATGTTTGCAAGTCTGCATGTAAGCCTTTTTAAACAAATTAAAAATAGAGCACATGGGTAATTCTACTTCTCTGCTGATAGATAATGCTCTTGCCAATTTTCCTTGGACTGCTGCTATCTCATTGCTGGCTCCTGCAGGAATTTGGGTATTTATAATGATCTGTTTATGATCATTTTATGTAAAATTTTCCCAAGTCCTACTTCTTCCCTGTGGCTTGTACACACTTGAATTGTATATCCTCTACCAAATGAGATCACTGGCTTCTCAGTGTTGGCATCATCTGTCAATAACTTTTTACAGTAATTGGCTGACTATAGTGTTTAGGTAAGACTATTTCAGGTAAAAATCCCGGTATTAATATTCTGACTAATCCAACTTCCATCAAATCCAGTAGGACTCAAAGTTGCATAAAACTGGAGGCAGGCAGTTCCTTGTTGCAAGGGCTGGGGTGAATGGAGAATCTGGGAAAAAGGGAGGAGATCTATTTGTGGTATCATTTGCGGAATTTGACATCCCTTAGATCACCACCATGGGACAGCAAGCCCATAATGTTTGTAACCTTCTGTTGGAGGGGTAAAATAATTCACTCAATTACTGTCTTTTCTGTATAGGTAGTTCGTAATTTGGAACTCATTTTGCTTTCTGGTTAGAGATGATGGATAGAAGATTATAATGTGAATGTACAAATGCCTTATCAGATATTCAGCTATAAGAAATACAGACCTCTTAGATTGACTGTAATACCATGCACAGCATTAGAATTGATTTTGAAGAAAACAGAATAATCAAGAGATTAATGCAATTTGCTATTGACACAAAGCTAACAGAGTTTGTCAGTCATGTAGGCAGCCAGATTATCATATGGTAATATCCTTGTTGCCTGTAGTAATAGAACAGGGTTTAAAATTAATAATACATAATGCAAAGTCATGCCTTAGGAACTGAAAATGAGGATGTCCGGCTAGAAAGGAGAAGGTTCTGAATTGCAGTGGTGGATGATGGGATAACTGTCATTGAGACTTCACCATGAAAAGGGCCTTTTGTACACACTGAGTGAAGTTGCGTCCCCAGGGACATGAGTCCTTGGTCTGAAGCAGAGGGTGCAGTTTGCTTCCTGGGAAAGTCCAGAGCATTTGGGTTAATGCTAACAATCTTTAACGCCAACAAATTTTCTTACACTGAAGGATTACAGCATGCTGGTAATACCTCTTGTTTGCTCTTTTTCCAAAGCACACATTATACATTGTGAGGCTTTCGGTCTTTTCTGTATAAGTGCTGGGTGTACTGGGGTTTTTCTGTGGCTTGTGATATATGGTCAAGAACTTTCTGTATTGAATGCCATTTACATTAATGACTATGATCACAGAAGTTTGCCACAGTGACCCAGAGACCTCTTATGCTCTTATGGTCTAAGTTAGCTGCTCTACACTGATATTTTCGTCATCATATGATTTGAACCAGTGAACAATAGGGCTGATGGATGCCACCTTCTTACACATCGACATTTTCAAGCAGTAAGGCACTGAATCACAGAAAGTATGGAAAAAACAGACTAATAGTTGCCATCAATCTTCATTTATTCTGGATAAGAAGTGCATTAAAAAGCATAGGCAATGACACTAATCCAGTGCAGATAATAGACACAACTACTGTTTAGAAAGGAATCTTTTGTTTTAACAATCCAGCCTGTGATACGTATTGCATAGAGGTCAGCAGTAATAAGAACTTCAAATACTGTAACAGATGTTGCTCTTTAACAGAGAATTTCACCATTATGTACTCCTCGTTTGTTATGATCTGCTTTGGAATAAATTACTTCATTATGATATATGATTAATAGGGATGCAAAAATAATTGCACTAGTTAGGTGATGTTTGAAAATTGAGAAATGTTCATCCCAAACCAGCTGCAAAAATTGGACATAGGAATATGATCAAACAGATTTGTGCTACAACAGAACAAGTTACAGTTCTCCATCTGAACCAACGTAACTGTGTGCATGTTTATAGGCTACTTTGATTATACATATCTTGCTAATCAGGGCAGCTTAATCTCTACTATTTTTCAACAGTTCATGAATCATGCACATGTATCTAACAGGAATCGCAATGTACTGATTTAAACATGATACTATTCTCATTCCCAATGAGGAGAAGCATGGGTCCAGTGAAGAAAAGGTTATTGCAAAAAAACTTATAAAATATTTCCTTACTTTTTCTGAAGCACATGGGTAAAGAGGAAAACGGTCTGTTGATAGCTTTTTGAAGCCCTAAATATCTGGAAACTGTACACCTCTAGGAGAGGGGAGCTCTTCTCCAGCTGATGTGATAGAGCTGCTGCTTTTGTTCAGCTTGGTTGGTATCTTGATGACAGTGCTATAGCCAGAACAAAAGCTTTGTGATACATGTAAAAAGTAGTAGTCCAGTGACAAAGACCGTAATGTGTGAATGGTTGTATAGATTAAAGGTTTAATCCAGTCCAGTAGCCTGTACAACTGTGGCAATAAGCACTTAATTATGGAGGAGGCAAAAGCACAGGCGAGCGGGCGATACTCCTCTGATACTCCTCCAACC
>JAOEHY010013405.1:16418-27251 GCA_025447955.1 Psilopsiagon aurifrons | reverse complement strand
GTACTAAGCAGTAACTAAAACATTGGTGTTATCAGCGCTGTTCTCAGGCCACGAATCAAAAACACAGTGCTGCACCAGCTACTAAGAAGGAGAAAAATGACTGCTACTGCTGAACCCATGACAAAGTCTGATTTCAAAGAACTGCCATTTGTTTTGTGTGTCTGCAAATGGTATTTTTCGATTTTACCTTTTTCTTCTTATTACCATTCTCTGGTGTGTTTCACTTTTATCCACGGATGTTTCCATTCTTCTCCTATGTTGTCAAGTACATTTTAAGGCCACACTTTTCCTGCCAAGCTAACTTTATTTCTGCAAGTAACCTCACTATATTGAGATTCAATTTTGTCAGAAATAAATTTTATTTCCAGTTAATCCACAGATGTGATTTAGCTGCATTACTTAGTTGCTTACCATAACTCAGGAGCCTTATGGTGCAACTGATTTCACATAAATGAAAGTGGGTTATTTCCTGACTATGAACTTCCAAATATCATTGAGTGAGTCACTCAGAAATTTCAAACATGCCATCAGTTTTTGGAGAGTAGACCGGAGAAACTTCTATTGTTGGAACAAGCAGTTTTGCTGAAGCTAAATTGCCTACAAAAGCCTGGAACTTTACAGGAGTTTTTGTGTGAGGTTTTATCTAATATGATGTTTATTTTTAGAAAAAAAAAGTAATATAATTTCAGAGAGATTAGAATGAATGTGCCACAAATAGAAATTTAAACATTTTATAAATAAGAAAGGTCACTGTAATTTCAAAACTATTTTTGTTTTCATACCTTTGTTTATAGCAATGAAATATAAAAAGTGGAATTGAAAATAAGAATTTTCAGCTAGCCCATAGTACAATTTTGTTCCATAATGACTGATTTTGTTACATTGCAGTTATCTAGAATGGGCTTATTTTTATAATTCATTCTCCAAGCTCTGTCTATCCATATAATTGTTTTCAGTCAGTTTACTGTTCCCACTGGTACTAAATGGGAGACCTGTCACGTTTTTTGAGAGGGGATAGAGAAAGTCACCTCAGCTACCCTGGAAAAGAGCTGGAAGTAAGAAAATAGTGCCTTTTAGGTTGAAAGATGCAAATAGAATTATTCTATTTTGAATTATTCTATTTCTGTCACCATGTAATTAGCACGTAACACAAACAAATATGGGCTCTGTTGCAGTGTAGTCAGACTGACAAGCAACATCACTTTAGTCACCTACCAGGCAGTTATTCACTGACCTCCATAGCTGCAGTGAGCAATACCAATTCCATTTTAAACCCTAGACTGTAGCCTATGAAAGTGAAATAATTTTATCTACAATCTGTTAGTCCAGTAAAGCATGTACTTTGTGAATCTAGAGAAAGGTCTTGTTAGAGTCAAGAAATTCATAAACCTCACTGAATCTGAGACTGTTGTCTCATGCTCTATTGCAGGAGTTGAGACAAGATTTGATGTTTCATTTAGATGTTTCCAGAAGTGATTTCACGTTTCTCCAGTTTGCTGTTACTTGAGTTTCTACAGAATGCTGTGCTGCATGTTTTCAGCTAGTTATGTGCATTTCTTTGCAAACTTTCTTCAGGTCTTTTCCATTGTAATCTCTGCAGTCTTGATGTGGATCCTAGTATTAGGAAAATCAAGTTCCATTCCTGAGATTCATAGTGGTGGTATAATGGAATCTTTTTCTCTGCTTTCAGCTTGTCTCTAAAAAAAAATTGAGAGATGCTTTGGTGTTTTTTAGGGTTAGAGTTAGGTTTTATAAGGATTTTAGGATTTATTTTCTTATGAATTAATGGCTCCAGATCCTCAGGTTACCCATTGTACACATTGCCACATTCTTTTCTTAGGAATTTGTTGAAATTTCTCTTGCTCCCTCAAGAATTTTCCCACACCTGCCTTCCTATGGGCATGAAGTTTACTTTATCCTGGCATCACTGATACTACGCTTTGACCTGCTTTTGCTTGGATGGCTATGCTGTTCTTTTTCGTTCCTAAATCATTCTGCAGTGGATTTTGTTTGGCTTTGCATATATTCTAGTTCAAGTCAGTTTGCTACATCCAGATCAGTTCAACTCTTTTTGACAGTGCACTTCAGTGGAACATAATTAAACCCCATTTAGTAATAACTTCCATCAGTGCATACTGTGTCATACATACTACTTGCAACAGCAGTTTCATTTTGATATTTTATTGCTGCTAAGAAATTAATTTTACAATATCTTTTAAAATATAAGATGTAGTTCTAGTTTCCATTTTTGAATAAAAGGCAAACAGAACAAAAATCCACCAAAAGAGACCTCCCAGCAAAGCCTAAGAGAACTACTTTGGGTTACTTGGGGCAGGTTAGAGAATTTCAAATCAAGATTTTTAGAAATTCATCATTAAAATGATGAAGTTATGAAAGTGCTACTAAATTGCAACCTGTATGGTCCAGGCAATTCTGTTGAAGTACATAGTGGGGAGACATGGTCAGACTTCTACAAAAGAGGAGTCTAATACATTGTGGGGTTTCTTGTGCTTATTTATCTCAGTGATTTAATTCTATAGTGCATAGGGGTGGGGAGGTGTAGAGGGTGTTTTAACTGTACGTTTGATCAGACAAAGTTTATTCCTTTTGTGTTAGAGACGTCCTTTTATGTCTCACAAGACAAGATACAGCAAACAGAAGAAAATATATTGAAATACAAGAAAAACATACGAGATATTTGCGTTATCTATACATAATGAATAAAAAAATTTTGACAGCATTTCCATTTCCTATTTCAGCAGTTTTTAAGAGCTCATTTATAAGGAGCCTTCTGCCCTGTTTGGCTGACAAATACTGACGTCTGAATCTTTATGCAATCGGCATCTTCTCCTCTTACTAAATCATTCATGAATGTTGCACTACTTTTAGTCTCTTTGTTCTGTCAATGACTTTGTGGTAAAAATAGAAATAGAGCTTTTTGATTTCAGTGATTTGGTGCATTCGTAGTTGATGCAGATCATTAACCTTTTTAAAGCATACATAAGTCATGGACCCTAATTTTACAGTCTTCAAGACTTTAATCTTTTGGCAGTGTCCATGCTTTTATTTTAAAGTAGTAACTTCTTAAATACTTTTTTGTACTGAATGAAATCAATATTTCTACAGTAGTGGATACTTACCTACAAAATAGTGGCAGTTAAATTGGAGGGATCTCCAAGAAGAAAGAGGAAAATTATTAGCCGACACAGAAGCAATTAAAAGAATTAGTGTTGTTCAATTTATGGGGGAATAAAAAAAAAAACAAACAAACAAAAAAAATAATGTTAAACACTGTAGGGAACTAAGAGAAATAAGAACTGTCTCCCAAATCCTTATGTGGCCTGCAATTAAAAGAAAATGAATTTGTCTTTATAACTAGCAGTAAGAACTTAATGCTTCAAGATGTGTTCTGTGTAGGAGCTATGGAGCTAAAAAGTTGGAGAAAATGTCAACTAGCAGAAAAATTCATCGCTCCAAGTAAGCCTTGTTGCAGTGCAAGAATTTTTCAGCAGAATTAGTGGAGGCAGAAAAAATAGGGAATATGGTAGTGCATGCATCTTTATTTAAAAAGAAAAAAAAGTGGTTAAATAGAAAAGAGGTTGTAGTAGGAATAGCGAATCTCTGATCTTTCCTAATTTGAGTCAAGCTAAGCAGTTGAATTAAAAAATATCTCATTTTTGATATTCAAGGAATCCTTTTGGGCCCTGGAAAGCTCCACTTTAAATATGACACATCTTCTGCGTTGGTTCTTTAGAGAGGTTTGCAGTTTTCTGCCTTACAGGAGCTCTGGAAGTAAAGCAAGCTGAATTACTGGGCTTCATAGTGAATCTGCACTACATGTAAAAAATTTGCTCTATGATGCGTTAACAGAGGTTGCCTTAAATTTACCTGATAAAACTAAGTAGGTAAAGACAGCAAAAGATAGACATCTGCCAAATCACATCAGAGGGTGACAATACGTAAAGTGTAATTTGAGGTCAGTTAGCTTTTAGATATCAAGTATTTTGCCCATTTCTGTTGTTAAACCACTTGCTGTGATTGTATGGAGAATTCAACATGTTTGGTTTCTTTTTAAAATGTATGTTTAGTGTTAAATGAGTTTAAAATGTGAGTGGAGAAATAAAAATGCTTATATAGCAAGAAAAACAGAATTTAGATTAGGTTGCAGGTTTTTGCTCTTGAAGAACAGGCAGCTGCTCCTCAGTGATTTTTTCTTTTTATAGAATTGAAAGAGATGAGCAAATTCCAATGGAAAAACCATAATTTGAATGGTATGAGTTTCTTTCACAGCAGAGGAAGCAAACTGTTATGTGAACTGTGTTTATTTTATCCAACATTCTTTTGATGAGAACTTGCCCGTCTTTTGGAGTTCTGTAAAACATTAAAGCAGTAATATTATCCTCCCTCAAGCAAATGCTGTAATAAGTGATAGTAGTCACTTATTTCTGGGTTCAAAGAATCTGATCTACTTAGGGTGGCAAAAGGCTCCACTTGGGTCTGGATTAGGCCTTTGCACAGGAACTGGGAGTGGGAGGTCGGTGTTATAAAGTGCTCCTGGAATGAACTTGGATAATCTCAAGGATGTGGCTGAAAGATAAGAGCAGTGGAATGCCACAGCATTCGCCAAGATTTTGTTTCAGCTGTTAGATGTTATGATTTATTTTTTTTTCCTCTGGAGAACAATAGTTCTTTTCTCACTTTACCTGTTTCATTTTTTTTCTACTTTCTCACCACCTTCTCCATTATCATTTGTACTTTCATAACCCCTTTGCAAGCTTATTTGTGTGTATCTGTTTGTTTGGTGTTTTTTTAGTGTCGCATTGGGGAATCATTCCATTATTTTGATAATTTTTGGTGCACCTTTGCTGTACCTACTTTGTTTCTAGCAGTCTCACTTTTTGAAATGGAACATGCAAAAGGGAACTGGAAGCGTTTAGTTTTGTAGGCAAGGTGATATCGTGGACATAAATATGCTGTCACAAGGTTGTCCGCTGTTTCTTTGCTATGAACTTTTTCTAGAGATTCTTAATATTCTGTTGAAATATTGGCTACTTTTGAATGTTAACATGATGTCTGCAGAGCCCTGCCTGTCGTAACCGTGTGATGATTAATGTTTTAGAGTGTAACTTTGTATACGGCTAATTAGAGCTGCATTTTTTTTTGGTTTCACTGCATGGATATAGCTTCCCATGTGCAAATGCTATAGATGTATAGATATACTGCGCTTAATGTGCCCACATTAAACTTTCTTATCTGGCTGTAGAACATAAAAATATTTATGGCACAATTCTCTGTCTTATGTGGACAGAGAAATCTGTGGGGGTTATTAATCATTTTCAGAAATCCTTGAGAGACCTGGAAACACTAACATCAAAGCACTTTCAATGTAGCTTATGATGTTGAGTCAAATGTTGCATTTTTAATTTGCTGGCAAATAAGGTAGCAAAAACCCCAAACCTGATACAGAAATTTCTGCTGGTAAAAGGCAGTTGTCTGTGAAGATGTTCTCTCCTGTTGCTTCTCTCACCTAACTCTGAAGTTGACAGCTGAAAACTATGTGTAACTTTGAATCCAAGTGTTAATAACAGCTGAGACAGTAAAATGTAATTATTGAATGTTATTATACTATCACCTGTGCAGCTGCAAGGTCTAGACTGAATATTTTGCAACATTCAATTAGAAGATAAAAGTAGTGCTGCAGAACGAAGTCTGTTAAATGAGAACTTAAATCAGTGCGACTGAAGCAGGAATTGTAAAGTCATTCCACATCCTAGCAAACACGTTTTAGGACTAGTAAAGCATGACTTTTCTGCACCTGGATCATCACAGCTGGTAGCTTAGATGATATCTAAAGACTGCTTAGCCTGTGAAGCATGTGTATGATTCCTTAATGCACCATGAGAAGTGGTAGTCAGAGGAAATGTATTACCCTGGCAAAAGGAGCAGAAGGAAACAATCTTCCCACCATGTTACCAGCACTGGCCCTTTGCATTCACCTTGGTGTTTGCCATACTCTTCAGTTTCTTATCCAGTCTTTAACCAGTACAACAGCATAGGAAAGTGAATCTGCCTACTTGGTTTAATACACTTTTCAGTGCAAATCGTTCCTGCAGGGCTGCAGCACCTTCTGTTTTAAGATACAAGCCATAGAGCAGTTGGCTTCTGTTCTAGAAAAGAAATTGGTTACACAGATGGTTGATCACCCTTTTTTGGTGAGAATTTATTTTATACCAATGTTAAGATTTTGGCTTTTAGCTTGTGAAGATATCCCAAGCAACTACTGGAGTCACAGGAGATTATGAGGTTTAAAAGCTCAAAAGTGAGAATTTGAAAGTTGCTTAGAACTCCAAAATTTTAGCCATGTGTCTCATGACATTTGATGTATCACCTTTGACTAAATTGACTTCTAATAAAATAAAGGTTTAATTAGAGTAAGATAACTAAAGACACTTTCTAGAAGATCTTTATGGGCAAAGAAATCCATGCCTTTTTGCTATTATCACTTAGACTTACTTCCTGTGTAACAGAAACTCTTCAATTCAGTAATCCTCCAAATGCATCTGTAGCATTTGGTTTTAAGAATGCACATACTTCCCACCTACTGATTGTAAATTGAGATCACTAATTAGCCTTCTCCTTGGTCTGAGATGGTAAGTTTCTGATAGTTTGCTGTAGAGTTAGCATCTGGCAGCTGCAGCCACTTTAGTGGGTTTCACAGACTAGTTTAGGCTGGAAGGCAGCTCTGTGGATTGTAGAGTCTAAACCATGTGCTCAAGCACCTAGGCCTGGTTGCCCAAGGCCATTTCCAGACAGCTTTTGAATATATCCAAGGGTGGAGACTCTACCACCTCTCTGAGTAACCTGTACTAGTGCTTGGGTACCCTCATAGTTCAAATAAAAAAAAGTTTTCCTGATGTTCAGATGGCACTTTCTGTGCTTCCATTTGTGTGGATTGTCACTTAATTTATGCACATTAATAAATTTCCAGCAAAACCTTCTCTTCTCCAGGTTGAACAATTACAACACTCTCTGCCTCTCCTCATAGGAGAGATGCTTCAGTCTCTTATTTGTCTTTGTTGCCCTTTGGACTCATTCCCCAAAGTCTGTATCTATCTTGCAGCCCAGTTTCTTCAGAAATGTTACGTTACTTTCACTCACTTATTTGGCATTTAAGTAGCATATTCTAATGAGTGCTCTTTCAGATTGCTATTTCCTTCTTTTAAACACAATTCTAGGATCTGTACTAGTTTTAATTTGATACTAACTGATGCATTAAGTTGGAGTCTCCTTTCTGCAATTCTACAAATGATTATCAATTAAAATGGAAAAGTGCTTGTCTTAAAATTGGGTCTTCGTGTCAACCAAGTTACAACAATCCAGACTTGAAACCCAGCATCTTTTATTTTCTGTAAGCAAAGAAATTGGACAAATTAACACAGTTGACATCAACTGAAAGAAAACAGCACTGTCCTATATAACACTAGGCACCAGTGCTTTATCTTATCAAAGAATACCATCTTCATTTACCTAAAGAAATTATTTCTGAATCCCTCCTGCTCTTTAAACGTGACCTAGAAAACAATACCCATACCTCCCACCTGTAATCCCCCCTGCTTCTGATTCCTACCATTAGTGCTTGTTTTTATGACATTGCTGAGTATTGCTGCTGAGTCCAATGCACCCTCCTTCAGCTTTACATTTTTCTTTTGTGTTTAATAACCAATTAAATATATTGATTTTATAAATAAAAGCAATTACTTAATAGAATTTTTCCTTTTTTAAAATTACTCAATTACTCATATACTGTTCCAGTTGATGAACATAAAGAGAATTCTGAAAGGAAAATAACATTTAGGAAATTTGTCTTGTTCTTATATAGAATATTGATTAAAAATCTAACACATTAAATATAGAAATGTTAACGGGGGGATAGTTTTTCAACACAGAGTAGTGACAGATACTTAAATTACATCAATATTTTTATGCCATATCCTCACTTTAAAAATTAAATAGAACTTTAATTTTGATGTTCAGGACAGAATACTCCAGGGATAGCAGATGGAACTTTGAAGCACAATGTGCTGTGAAATTCTTATCAGTGTTGAAAAATCTGAAAGATGTTCACATTACATTATAGTTTGCTATTGCCACTTTCTGAAACTTCCTTTTCTTTCAGTTAATAGAGTTAGGCTGTCACATTTATTAATATGTCTAGTGTTTGTGCTTTATTTGCAACCTTGGTGACAATGTCCTAGAGGGTGATTTATTCTGATCAGCTGTCAAGAGGTTGATACTGTAAGTAGTGATGTAAAATAAAATGGAAACAGGTTTCAGAGACTCTGTTAGCTTAAGAAATAGATGCACAATGCTGTCTTCTGTTTCTACAAAGTAATGACTGGTAACTTTTGCAAGTCTTGCAGTCATACAGCCCAGTCTATTCAGCTTGGTCCTTCCAGAGAAGAAACCACTCAGGGAACTTAAACACTGAAATCCACCTGAGTGGAAAGTGAATCTGCAATAAAATTATATTCTCATAACATGTAATAACTTTTTCTGAACATCCTTGCAACCTATATGATATATCTGGAATCTGTTGGGTGGAAATGTCTTAAACTACTTTAGGTTTTGTATTTCAAAATGTCTATGGATCTGTAATCCATTATTGAAAGCAAAAGGACTAAAAATGTAATACTGATAATAGGTGCTGAATTGTTTAAAAGTCTCCTTAATAACCAAGCAGCTTCACTGTACATCAATAACTAGTTTTGATAACTCTGCATTTTGCAAAACCATTTTAGCTGAAAGACAAAGATACTTGTAGCATGACAATCAGATTGCTGCAACTAGAGAAAGAGATCAGAATAGAGCTTTCAACATTGGCTACCCTTAAACAGATACAGCTAAAGAAAAAAGAAAATAATCTAGATTTACCTAAATGAAGTATTAAAGACGGATTTAAAATCAATGAATAAAACAATGGCATGCTATTAAATTCACCAGTAGAGTTGAAGAATATTTTATGACCCCTGGTTTTGACCCCTGAGATTTGAGAGAGAATCCATCTGGAAGACTTTAACTCCCTCATGTTGCTAAAGTTCCCTGTGGACATTCCCTTGGAGAACTACCAGCCACTTTTACTTCCAGTGCTGCCCTTACCACACGAGCTGTGTCCTGGCAGCTCATCTTTCTGGTCAGCACGATTTCCAATGTATGCATTCCAATAAGCCACAGCCTCTGTTCTTTTTCTGTTTTGGTTTAGGTTTCATGCCTTCTAAGCTTGGTTATCCTTCTGGTCCTCCTTCCTGCTGTAGGACAAAGAAAGGCTACAAAACTTGGTGTCTTTCCTCTGCACCTTTCTTAATTCACCTTCTTTAAGATACATTTTGCATCATCATCTTGGAGGTCCATCTGTATGGAGGTTGCAAATATTGCAACTAAGATAGTTCTGAAGCGGGGAATGGCAAAGGTGCTCAGGGTCTGTAAGTCTCAGCATGCTGCTTTCCCCACATATTATTTCCTGTTGAAAGGCAGACTAAATTAGCTCAATGTCATACCAGGATATTTTCAGTGTGCTGGGGACCAGAGCTAGAACTGCTGCCTGGCACTGCACTTTGCCTGTTCAACATGAGTTCACAGTTCTGTTATGTGCTCTTGTGCATATTGGCCATGCTTAGGGTAATGAGGTACATCAATAAGGTTTTAACTCCTGATTTTGTGCATCCAAGAGTGGCTGTTTTCCACACAAACATGCATATGAATCAGATTTAGATCTGTATTAACAACAGTTTTGTGGCATGCAATATAAATCCAAGTCCTTGCTCAGGTCTTTTTTTTTTTTCCTTTTTAATCCAGTTGAGCTTTATTCCACTGCTGCTTTTCACAGTTAATGTTTCTTGCTGCATCACAGCAGTTCCATACCAGTGCCTTCAAAATGAAAAATACACATATTAAACTCAGGAAAATAATGCTTCAGTGAAAAAAAATATAGGAGAGCTTTTAGTTTTTTTACAGTCCGTGTATTAGTGTCTCTTAATTGCTCTAACAGCAAGGAAAGAATTTCAAAGAAACTAGATTTTTCAATATAAGCTTAAAAATAGTCTGTTTATACAGAAAAGAGTTTTGACAACTTCTGCAATTTATCAGTTTTGGATGACAGGAGTATCTGCAATGCAATATGGAATAAAACACTGTCATTTATTGACATTTGTGTCTTTGATAATCCTACCATGCTATACGTGTATGTGTGTGTATATATATATCTGTATATGTAACTGTAGAAGAAATGTTCGGCAAATATGAGTCTTTTCAGTTTCATAAATGCAATACTTTGCTTTTCCTCTTATTTTGGTAGGAAGCATCTCTACACAGGCTGGAGGAATATAATTGTTCCCCTCCCTTACCTTTATGTCCCAGATTCTTCCTAAAAGGGATCTGTTCTCGCAGTAGTTGTTTCTTATAATTAATATTTTTGTTGCAGTGAAGGGAAAGGAAGTAGCAGTGTTGTTTTGGCTAGTCTTGCCTTGAAACTCCCTCTCTTTATTGCATGCCTTTATCATTTACCACTTGTATGTATTACATACAAATACAAGGTATGCCTTAGGGAAAGTATGTTCTTTGGAGTTCACAATTTTCTGAGGTGGTTTTCATAAACTTTCCTGTGTGGCTTTTAGAAAGCTTTTGTCATTTGACCCAGAAGTAATCAGATATTTCTGAGTCCGTGTGACTCAAAATCACTAAGATCATCATATCCTAGAGAATCTCTGGAGCTCACCAGAACTGTTCTCTTTGCAGTACTTCCAAAAAACCAAAAAACCAAAAAAAAAAAAACCCCCC
>JAOEHY010013405.1:0-16409 GCA_025447955.1 Psilopsiagon aurifrons | reverse complement strand
AAAACCAAAACAAAAAAAACCCACAAACCCCAAAAAACCCACCTTAGAATCAGGCAGAAATCTCTTAGGTGGCTATTCCCAGTATTCTTGAGTAAACTTATTAGCTGAATTTATTCTTGAGAGTATATGCCTTACAATGGTATACAATTCTTCAGAAAAACAGAATGTGAAGTAAGAAATTTCCCTTGGTGCTGAATGAAGTATTTTCAAGAACTGCAATTTCTTTTCTGAACCAGCTTAAACAATTCAACTGAAACTGAAAATAATTTGTTTTCTGAAGCTGAAGACTTCGCCTGGCCACTACTGCGTCATTATGACCAGGAATGTCAAGTCTTCTCTAAATCAGTTTAAAAATCCTCTGCATTTTTCCTGTGATCTTAGATATGAGTCCAGTATTGTAAAGTACAATATAATATTTGCTTAATTAGTGTGCTTATTAAGAGATGACTCATCTTTGGCCTTGTATGTGCTTATGAAGACATGCATTAAGTAATGCCTTTTAAACTGTCATGAAAAATATAACTACCCAGTGTCTAGAAAGTAAAGTCAGCAAATTAAGAATTAGGTACAAATGCTTTAAAGAAACCACAATTAGCCATTGGAGCAGAGTGATGTTTTAAACTCAGCATCACATGCATTGTTTAAACAAAATTCCGAAGCTCCACTAGAAAACGGGTGAAGTCTGACGTCATAGAGATGTGGTGACAAATTAATGTTTTGGTTTTTTTTTTGTTTTAAAATTCCAGTAGTCAGCCAGATTAAAAAGTGATACACGTTATCCTATGTTCCAAAAAAGTGTAGTCACACAATTATGCAGAAACCAAATAAACTCATCTCCGTGGTTCTCTTTTGCCCTCAGCTTTTATTTTCCTTGGAAAGCTTGGTAACAGTGAAAAAATCACAAATACATTAGGAGGTGGAGAAAAGTTGTTTAAAAATCTGAAAGTAAACATGATACAAATCAGTAAAATTATAACAGATTGATCAAATGCTAATATGAATTAGCTATGCTTATTTTTGACACAGTAGAACACAAAGTAAATGCATCATTTGAGATAATTAGCAAAAATGTTGTTCATGAAAATGTGAGAGTCCTAAATTACCTGAAAAGAGTCCAAATTTCTTACAGTAAATCTCATGACGTTATGTACGTCAACATTATTAAAATATTAAAACTGATAGAAAACATATGTAAGCTCAGATTCACAGAATGTTTGAAGTCAGAAGGGACCTCTGGAGGTCATCTGGCCCAAACTCCTCTGCCTCAAAGCTGGCCTATCTACAGCCAGTTGCACAGGACCATGTCCAGATGGCTTTTGAATATCTTCAAGGATAGAGACTCCTAAACCTCTTTGGGTACCCCCAGTCAGTGCTCAGCCACCCTCAAAGTGGAAAGTGTTTCCTGATATTCAGGACAGAAGTTCTCTTATTTCAGTTTGTGCCCATTGCCTCTTGTTCTGTCAGTGGGCTCTGTCCTCTTTGCCTCTTCTTTTCAGTTATTTATATATATTGATGAGATTCCCCTTGAGGCTTCTCTTTTCCAGGCCAGACAACTCTCTCAGCCTTTCCTCATGTGTGAGATGCTCCAGGCCCTTAATCATCATCATCACCCTTCATTCAACTGCCTCTAGTGTGTCCCTGTCTGCCTTGTACTGGGGAGCCCAGAACTGAACACAGCACTCCAGGTGTGACCTCACTAGTGCTGAGTAGAGGGGAAGGATCACCTTCCTTCACCTGCTTGCAACACTCCTCATGCAGCTCAGGATACCATCAGCCTTCTTTGCTGCAAGGGCAGAGTGCTGGCTCATATTGTTTGTCTTCTTCAATAAATGGGGAGCTACTACATAATGGATTTGAAATCTTTAGTTGTTTATTCCTAAAAATCTAAATACTCTCTGCTGTGACTCAAGTTTAGATGACACCAAGCTGCACCATGAGTAGTTAAGTTTGTAGGAAATATTTATGATAATGCAATAATAAAATATGGTTTGAGCATCTAGCCATTTGACAGCACCTGCTGAAATACAGTATCTGCATAGAAGGAAATGCAGAGAAATTAATATGTTTAATCTTTATTTCCCTTTCTAGCTATATAGGCTCAGTTGCATTGAAATAAAGATACTGAATTAAGCAGTAACATCAGCTTAGGAACAGTGATTTTTAAAGTCCTTATTATAGATAAGTTTCGGCATTTCAAAAATAACACAAGTATAGGAACAGTGCACAGCAATGCCCTTATTGTTTTTCTGTTGGCATATCAAAATCTGTTGCAGTGAGCAAAACCTGATCATGGATGGCCTTGGAAAATAAGGAAGGGGGGCATTGTGAAGAAACAGCTTGGGTGAGGGAGGGAAAAAAGGAAAATAAGCTCTTTCAAACTAAGTCTTTACAAGTGCAAAACAGGTTGTCATTAAATTAAAAGCAAAAGGATCTCTTTCAAATTCTATTTATTAGCTTCTAGATGTTTTTCAACCTATAAGCTACTGCTACAAATTAAAGGCATATTTAACTCTCAGCTAAAACCTTGTGCCCCTAAAATCTTAAGGTTAAAACCTTGAAATTTCATTAATTGTTTTTTACTGATTATAAAACACCATTCTTGTGATGCAGGTTGCAAAAGTGGGCTCTGAGTTAAAGCCAAGCTGTAAGAGGGAGATCCTTTGCCAAGTTTATGGCAAAAAAGGGGTTTAAAAACATTGTTGCATAATTAACCAGTATTCAAAAGTCTTCTAGAAAGAAAAAAATCTACATAGTCAGGTAGGATGATCCTAGAAAAAAGAATATTCAGTAAAGGAATACATAAGTCCCCAAAAGTTTTTGTTGTTTTTTGTTTGTTTCAGCAAGTCTAAATTTCCTCCTAATGACATTTTAAAGTATAGTTTGAATTTACTGCACCGTTAGGTGAATAGCAATTGGCTGTGCCATGGTGTGCATTAAGAAGGATAAGGTATGTACCAAAAGCCTGCCTAATGCAACTCCTAATACAGCTCCTTAATTTCCACATAGCCTGGACACCCAAAACTGCTTAGCACTTCTGCTCCTATCTTCTGCGTAAAAAAATGGGTTGCAATTTTGCTTTATCAGCCTGTAACAATGCAGGGGGCACTCACATGAGTATATCATTTCATATGTGGAATTGACTATAATCTGGCTGGTTCAGTATATTAATAACCACAGTGCAGCCTTGTGCATTAACCTTTTCAGGGACATGTAAATCCTACAGAAAGCAACCAACCAACCAAAAAAAAAAAATCCCAAACAAAACCCCAAAACTTTTAATGTGGCACTCCATTAAACACTGAAAGATGGTTTGAATTTTAAAGGGTAGATAAATCGTGGTATTTTTAAAAGTTTGAGTGGCAGGCATTCTTACAGAAAATGCAGGAAAAAAAAAGTAGCCACAACCATAGTTTTGGTAAGTAAAGATTTTGTTTGAAATATATTAGTTGAAGGTTAAATTCAGATGAACCTGGGTCAGGGCAATCCCAACCCTAAATGCAGGCTAAGTAGAAAATGGATTGGGAGTAGCTCTGAGAAGGACTTGGGGGTGTTGTTCGATGAGAATCTCAACATGAGCTGCAGTGTGCGCTCTCAGCTTAGAAAGCCAACTGTATCCTGGGCTGCATCAAAAGGAACAGGCCAGCAGGTCAAGGGATGTCATTCTTCCCCTCTACTTTGTTCTTGTGAGACCCCACTTGAAGTACTGCATTCAGCTCTTGGGCCCTCAACACAATAGGGATGTGGACCTGCTTAAATGAGTCAAGAGGAAGCCATGAGGATGATCAGAGGGCTGGAGCACCTCTGCTATGAAATCCAGGAGTTTGGCTTGTTCAGTCTGGAGAAAGCTCTCTGGGGGGAGATGCTACAGCAGCCTTCCAGTACCTAAAGGGGGCCTGCAAGACACCTGGAGAGGGACTTTTTACAAGGGCAGGTAGTGATAGGTCAAGGGGTATGGCTTTAAACTGAAAATGGGTAGATTTAGGTTATATATAAGAAAGAAATTCTTTCCTGTGAGGGTGCTGAGGTGCTGACACAGGTTCCCTAGAGAAGTTGTGAATGCCCCATCCCAGGCTGGACGAGGCTTTGAGCAATCTGCTCTACTGGAAAGTATCCTTGCCCATGGCAAGGGGGCTGGAACTAGATGATCTTTACGGTCCCTTCCCACCCAAACTATTTTATGATTCTGTGCTTCTAAAATTATTGCTCTACACCCAGTTAATGAGGGAGTAATTAAACATTAACTAGATTACAGGAGGGCTTGAAGTGTTGAAGTGACAGCTCACTTTTTTTCTTCTACCTTCCCAGCCTCTGAGGACAATCGTGTTTAGGTTTTGGAGCTCCTACTTTCAAGTTCTTCTAAAATGCATTTACTCTAAGAGGAGACAATGCAGATATGTCCATCCATGTGTTAGAGGTAGCACTGTGTACCCTATGCCCCTAACACTATGGGCAGAGGTCTACCTTCTGCTTACGCTACCTGGGGGATGAGTTGTTTTCCAAATACTAGCAACAAATTGTTTGGATGGGGAGGAGGAATGATCTGAGTGGCTCTTGCAAGTTGTTTCTTTTTTCTCTATCAATGTATACAGGTACAGGGGTGTATCTCTCAGGGAAATCATATCTTAATGGCTTTATAATCTGTTTTGTTCTCACCGTGGAAGCAGAAGGCAGCAGCAGAAGCTGCTCTGTTAGTTTCCATTTATCATTAATCTTCAGTCAAGGTCTTTCAGTCTCTCTGAAATTGTCTTGAAATCCACTGCAGCGAAAAGACAGGACTCCTGAAGACAGATACTCTGCCTAAGTCTATACATTGTGTTTAAATTTTGCAATCTTGTGTGAAATTACTTGCCTGCCATGATTAATCGTTTGTAAATGTAATTTCCATGAAAATCCATTAGTATTTTAATCCTGTAGACATAAGTGAATATTTCATTATTTTAATGTGAAATCAAATTTACAAGATCCCATTTTGTCCACTTTTTCTTGAGGTCATCAGTAATGCCCTTGCTTGCTTCACAAAGGATTCGCAGTGTGACTAGGTGTTTGCAGGGAAAGAAGTACACACTCGTTTTTAATGCAGTCTTTTCAGGGGTAGGTGTCACAGGCAATATAGACTCTCAGCACACTGAGTGTTAAGTCATGAGTAGCACAATGAGCAGACGTGATGACCTTCAGTGCTTAACATTATTGTACTTTAATGATCAGGGATTGGTGTTTACAAAGTGTTTGCAAAGTTGGACTCTGTGTGTAATGTGTTTATATCTATACATAATGTCTGCAGACATTTATTTTGCTTCACTGGTAGCTAATGACAACACACAGAAGGATCTGTCTAAAAAATATCAAAAGCAATATGTGCCCCATATGCATCAAACTTGCAGGCTAAAGCAGAGCCTTTAGCGTGACTTTGGCAGTCATTTTTGGCAGAAAAATTTCCCAAACCCTAAGGTGCCTGATAGCTAAATATGCTGATCCCTTTAGAGTTTTTTGCAAAGAATATGAGGTCTTGGGAAGCGTGACATATTTTTAAGTAACATATATTTTGGCTGTTACTTGTTGAAAGTATCAAGTACATTGCAGGCATTAAGTAAATAGAGTCACAGGAGGCTTCTTTCTAATGTGGCTAAGTGGAGCTTGGTTTTTATGGACAGTGTACTTCCTCAGCCTTCATTGACAGATAGCATTACTTTTGTCCAGTAGTTGTAGTGAGAATTTATTTAAAAAGCAAACCTGAACAAAAAGGTGGATAGGCAAAATAAAAAGACTTATGCTACCCCCTGCAGAAACCCCCAAAAAAGCCCTGACTGTACTTGAATGAGTTATTTCCTTATATATGTGTTTATTCATTTTTTATGCATTCATACAAGTATCACCTTTGGGTTTGCTATTTTTAATTAAAAATCTGGTTGCATTTACTATTGGTCTGATGTGATATAATATCCTATGCAGTCCTGATGGCAACTCGGTAGGCTACCACAGACACTGCGGTAGTGCAAATGCCAACTCATGCCTGCAGGCAGATGGAAAAATAAAACATGGGTGTTATTTCCAAACCACTTAAGAAAATAACTTCTCTTACACCATGAGATAAAAACATATTAAAGAAAATCTGTCTTTTTACACATTTAAATAAATATGTTCCGTCAGACCAATTACATTGGGTAATGTATTTGAACAAATATGCAGCAATTAGGATATTTTGTTGAGTGTATCTGCTGTGACTACCAATTGTATGAAAGCTGTCTATGTCGCAATTCTCTTTTCTTGCTTAGAAAGAACTTCAGGTTTCAAAAAGCTGGAAGCTGAAGGAAATATTTGACACAATATTTCTTTTTCTAGTCTGTTATATACATATTCAGTTAAAGAGAAACCAATTGCTAGGTACTTTAGAACTGATGTCTCTCTACATGCAAGTTAAATGACAAGGAAAATTACAAAAGTATAGGTTAAACAATATACGAAAGTGGAAAAGTAGGAGATTGAGGGTTTTTCTTTGGTACTCTTTCTACATTATGTCATGTGTGGAGTGAAATCAGCATAACTTTCTATTCATATTAAGTATTTTTGTTTCTATTCATTTGTTTCTTATTCTGGTTTATTGTTTCTCAGCTCAAAGAATGGGCTTATGGTATAATAACAGAATAGTCAGTATGCATTATTCAGGGTGTAAGGACAAAATAAAGTTTTCAGGCTGGGGTAGTGATCTTCATGAATCCATCAGGCCAAGCATAGGCCTGAAAATCCTGAGCTGATCACAGGATTCACTTGGCCATAAAAACTCAAGAATTTTCTGGTGCTTGGCCAATTCAGTTTCCACTTAATTTTGCCTGAATGTGGGGCTGTATGTACAATGGAATATTTGATCTTTAATAAAATGTGATTTAATTTCTATATTTAAACTGATAATAGAGAAAAAAAATCAGAAATCATCTTGTCACCAAGGCAATCCTAATTGTAAAGGACTTTCAAATAGTATCTGTATCATTACCGGCGAAGTTACTTTACTAATCTGGTTTTAAAGCTTTTCAAATTGGTGATTGTGCAATCTGCCTTCTCCAGTGCTTGACTAGCAGAATTTTTATTCATCAGATCTAACCAGAATCTTTCTTGCTGACCTCTGGTCATTCCTCATGCTCATCTCTCGGCACTCTCTCTTCGGTCCACAACCTACTTGAAGCCTTATTCCCTAAGCTGGACCAATGGTTGTTTCAGAAAAAACACTCATTTCCCATTTTGTATTTGTGCAAGTGATTGTTTCTGCCTGCAAATATATAGCTTTCCCATATTTCTATTGAATTCCTGATTTATTTTCAAGCTATTTCATCAATTTGTTGAGATTTTTATTAGTTTTAATTGTGACTTTTAATTTCCTCATAGCCCATCTTTATCTAGTGCCATGTGATGTTATAATAGGTATGCTCTTTGTTCAAAGGCTATTGAATAGTTAATGCAGTAGTCCCATACTCAAAGACAAAATCCCATACTTGCTGTGGCTGTGAGTTAGCTTTGCTTACTGATGAGCTGCCACTGGGAAGTTTTCTCTCATGTTATAATTTCTCTGGCAAGAAAGGCATTTCCGGAATTTGAAGGATATACAAACTGGAGTAAAAATGCCAATAAACAGCAAAAAACATACTGACTTTTGAAGAAACATGGAAGCATGTTTTTAAGGAGTCCAGAAGCTAACAAGTTTATGAGCTTTTTCAGTTTTGTTGTTCTATGTTCAGATAATTATCACAGTTTGAACCACCAGGTGATGTCTGGATTTTGACCCTGTCATTACCTTACTAAAGGAAACAGCATAATAAAGCCCAAAGAATTAGCTCAGCTCTCTGAACAACAGATGTGCAAGGGGAAATATGTTAATGGAATAAGCACTCAAGCCCAGTAAAGCCTGTGTTCATGTCTGAGCATGACTGTTGAAGATCATGTGCTCAGATGTGAGCAATGAGAATTATGATTAGTCCAGAAAACTAGACCTGCACTGAAATTATGAAAGGATGGGTGGGAAGAAGAATGGAGACAAGCTTCTAGCACGAAGGAGATGACTGTCAGGTGGAAGAGAGAGAAGAGGCATTATCTTTCCTTCACTGCAATGCAAAAGATTCAGCTCAGAATCCAGGAACAACTTTCCAAATTTATAAAGTGTTTGCCAGGCTATGTAAGGAAATGGAAAACAGTCTGTCTGCCAGTCTATCTGCTGTAAGGTTCTCTGTCTCGGCTCCTGTAGCACTATCCCACTGTACCTGAATTCAACCCCTGTCTTATTCCTGCTTTTACCATGTTTAAAGACTCTTCCTCAGCTTCTTTTTCTTCTGTAGATCCACATACATAATGATTTTATCTTTTTTTTCATCACAGGAAAATACTTCTTAAACCTCCAGCCTCATTTAATCGGAAGTCTGCAACCACTGATTAATATTCTTCAGAAATTATTTTTTCTGATTTTTCTTCCAACTAAGTTTGCTTTATGTGCTGTACCAAGTTCCCATTCACAGCAAAGACACAGAAGCAAGTATTGTATTTGTTGGCAAAACAATAAGTTCTTTATTCCATCTTTACCCCTCTACAGCATTTATAAAACCAACTAGCATTCTCTTCATATTATCCTAGTTCCTGGGTTCCCATTTAATTTCTTTCTCCATTGTCTTATTTAGTCCATTTTCTACAATGGGTAGAATTTTACTGCTTCATCCTAGACATGTTTTTCATGTTATGCTCTCTGTAGCTTTTATACTGGCAGTCAGCATACATGCATTTCTGTATTGATCTGTATCAAGTCAAAATCTCTGTAGGTCTTTCTAGTAATACCTGATACATAAAAAGGACAAGAATGTGCTTAAACTTCATTGTAGTGATGTTAGAAGTGGCAACTAACTTATTTTTTTCCAAGCAAGTGTTGCATTTTGTGCTCCTCCCTAACCTCTCTAAGGCATGAAAAAGCACTGCAGTGGCAAAGGCTGAAATCCTCCGTTGGAAGATATATTAGTGTACAACCTGCAGAATATTTATAAAGTTAGCATTTTTCTCGTTCTGCTTAATCATCACATAACTTCATGGTTCTAGTTTTAAGATCACAACCAGCTGCTGTGGAAATGTCTGTTAACAACCAGATGGAGGGTTAGTGTCCAAACTGCTTTCTCTGCCCTCGGCATAACTAGTTGATTGATAAGCTCTCCCAAGGCAAGAGAAATCCACTTATGAAACAACTCTTTCCAAAAATTTTATGGGATAATTCAAATATGGGATAGTGTGCGCACCTAATGTTTGATGTAGGAAAGCTTTTGGTACCTAAAGAAAAGCTGTAGAAGCTTTTGTAGAAGGATTTTTGTGTGTTCTCTATATATAGTTGGTTGGCATGTCTATTTAGCTTAAAGTTCTGCCAGCATGGACACTTCTGCTTGTACCCATACCTGAATTGCTGTAATCTGAGGGGCGACCCACACGGCTCCTTCTTAAGCCTGATCTCCTAACAGCAGTGACTCAAAGTCATACTGTAAAAGTGCCTGTGCCACGTCAACGTGGTCAGGACTAATGGAAATGCAGCGTCTTCCACAATTTCTTCCAAGCTATAACAAGAAGAGGAGATTGGGCTAAGAAAGTGAAGTAATAATGCCTTCTTGCATGGCTTGTGATGACCTTTTGCTGTGAGGCGCAAGTACTGTGCCCTTCCTTTGTGATCTTGTAGTTACAGTGATATTCTGGAAGGTGGAAGAGGAAGTTGTGAACACTTGGAGTTAAAGAAGCACACACATCCTAGAAATCCTAGCTGCTAGGCTTTTACATGGAGGATAGACAAAATCATGAGAGAAAGGCAGAATTTCATACCTTCTCTCCTGTTTGCCATTTCCCTCTGGCTACATTTACATGAAAGCTCTGAGGCGTCCTACTCTTCTCATGTGCCGTCTGTTGGAAGGCAAAGTCACATATGTGTTCTGCTCCATATTTCCACGCAACAGGATTAGGAATTGCTAGTTGGATGGCATCCATGTTTGTTATTCCTGGATCTCTCAACTCATGGTAAAATATCTGAACACACTGCAAAGGAGAAGTGGTAAATGGTTCTTGACTGGGGGCCATCCAGTTCCACATTGCTGTGATTTCCAGCTACCCCAAGCAGAGGCTCAAGGATTGTTAGAGTTACTTTAAAACAGCAGTAATATGTGGTTGCATTTGAGAGAGCCACTGATGGATGCAGGATGTGGGGGAGGTGTGTATAAAGCAGACTCTTATCTTCCAGCCCTGCAGAACTCAACCTGCTGATTTGGTGAGATCTCAAATAGGATCCGTTCATGTTCTTTTAATTTAATTAAGATACCTCTTTGAAATCTACATAAGAATTTAGGAAGATAAGGGTTTACTTGCAATGGAATTTCATTATTTAGCCAAAAAGGGGAGGAGGGGAAAGCATGCTTTTTGAAAGACAGTATTTTTATTCAAACATAGACATTAAGTTTGTAGTTTGGTGACTGCTGGAAAGCCATAAATCCACATTCACACTAACTTGTTAATTACAGCCTTATTCTTAGTAATCAGTTAGCAAACTTAGTTGAGTCATCACCCACAAGCTAGTCAGTGAGTACATGTCATCAGATCCTCACTTGTACACAAACTCCCTCATTTTCAGCCCCAGCTTGTCAGCTGCCGCTGGCCCTGAAGGCATGGACTGAGCAGAGCTGTCAGCCCCCAGGATTCAGTTGCAGCACTTGTGATAGTTGGTGTTTTACTTAACGCCCCGATTCCTGTCTTGCTGTTGTTATGCAAGTACCTCCATCCTCCCTGTAAAAATAAATTCTTGTCTCTCTGCCCTCCCCCCAAATGAGTAGATCAGTCTTGAACTATGAACTTTATAGAACAGAACAGAAAAAAAAAAAAAAAAAAAAGAATGCCATTGGGAATTCTTTTTAATCTGACTGCAATTGAGCAAAGGAAAAAGTGGGGTTTTCTTGATGCTTGATGTTGGTAGTGCTGTAAGGATTACTGAAGGTTTTTTTCTTGATCTGTTTACCTCCATCAACAGTGACAGACATATTTTTAATAGGTTAACTGCTAAAATGACTTTAGATAATACTTCTGTTAATTATAACTACTTGGGTTTTGTTGATTTTTTTTTCAATGCCAGTTAAGATTCATCCCAGGTAAACTACTTGGAGGAAGCATTTTGCCACAGCCATAGGAAGATTGCAATCTGTCTTCAGCAGGAAGTTTCTCTTTGTTTAAAGGCCCTTCTGAATTGTAGTTGAGAACACTTCAGTGCTGTTACACTGCATCACTGCCATGCCCTATCCATCCATTGGGGGGTGTGTGGGAAATTATCTCTGTGTTAAAGTTTGTCAGTCATTTCTGTCATCATAGCTTGGTGTTTCAGGACTACCCATAGGCAAATGGTTTGCCAGATCCTGGTGTACCTTACAGCAGGTTTTCTCCTGTTGTAAGTATTGAAAAGAGCTATGTTTTCTTTTCTGAGGCTACCTGGCTGTGAAGGAATACTTTTGTACAATTTCTGTCACTCGAATAGGACATGAAATAAGTCACAATGCACACTTTTTGTTTAGAAGGGCCACTGCCAGTACAGTCATTTGTTCCTCTGACTAATGGAACCTCAGAAAAGTATTGACAGCTTTTAAGTTACGTGGACTCACAGGACAGTGGCCTTGTGGTTCTTAAACTGTGATGTAACATAAAATTCTAAAAAATATATTTTAGACACGAAATATTGTCTGTGGGATGGTTCTACTCACCTTTAAACCTTATAAGCCATTCAGCCATTAGATTTTAATAACATGTAGGTCTAGGGTGGTTGTCATTACCCTGAAATGCAACACAAGCCAGTCCTTTCACTGTACTATTCATATTTCCATTCTGGTGTGTCTGAATGTCTGCATCATTGTACTACATGAGTGCATTTTTCAAACTTAAAAATAGACTCAATAGCCATCTTCCTTCTCTGCCTTTCATTTTGCAACTGCAGTAGCAGCTACATTTCCTGTCTCAATAGCACTTATGAAGCAATTAGGCAAATTTGGGACAGATCTTGCTACTGAATACTAGACAGATTTCTCTTTATCCTCGCTACAACTTGTGCATGTGAAAGCCAACAGATTATACCCTAATGGCCTGGTTCTTTTTCTCCCCTGCAAGAAGCATTCTTCACATTTTACACATGGGCCATTTGATTTGGTGCCACAAAATGAAATTAATGGATCCCCTAATTAGTCATTTGTAATTAATTAGTATCAAAAATTATGAATCTTTTTCTCTGTTGTACCTTCTTTTGTCTTCAATGACTACTGCTCATGATTATAGTGCTGAAGGAAATTATTAGCATGAAAAATAAAAAGACTTATAAGAAGTATTGTTAAATGATATTTTTTTAAAAAACAAAATGCTTCCAACAGTAAAATTGTTCAGTATTTCTGTAGAATCTGTTTCAACTAAATTGAGGGAGAAAAAAAACCCACATTTTTTTAATCAGGTGAAATCAATGAATCTTACCTAACAACACGATTAAATGTGCATTAACAAAGTTAAATATTCTGTAAACTTCCTTATAAAGGATAAATATAAGATAAAAGGGCTCAATAATCACCCCAAACCATTGCTGTATTTGTGCCCTATAGTAAATACAAAGAAGTATAAATCAGAATATCCGCTAAACAGAAATATTGCTTCGAACATCCCAATAAATTACACTTCCTCCACAATAGCAATGAATATCAGTAAGTTTGTCCAACTTACCTCAATATTTCCTGTTATTCCTTCTTCCCTCTGCTCATGCACATGCACACATCTTCTTTAAAACTGTTGGGATGCACAAGCATGTTATATGCAGGTTTACTGCCCTCCTTCTGAAGGACTTCAAACTCCTATCTACCACCATCTCACAAAGACCCCCTAACCAATTAGTGTGTTGGCTGTTCAACAGTTTAGGAAAGTGGCATATCCTCTTGTCAAAGTTCTCACATTCTGTATTACTGAAGAGAATATTCTTGCTGAATTCCAGAGGAAAGACATGCACTTTTGAAAGAAGCAATAGGAATTATAAGTAAGGATTCATTTTCTAAATCACGCATTTCAAAACAGTAAAATTTTTTGCTACAAACATGGGGCTTGAGCCACCTGTGGGTATAAACCACCAGAGTGATGAAGGTAATTCAGTATTGTCGTGGCAAGGGGTTCTTAGTAGGAACAGGAAACAGTTAGCACCATAATACAACCCATTGGTAATACCTCAATCATTAGAATATTCTGAAAAAATCTGTCCAAAACGTTCACAGCCTATGTGTTTTGCTCCACAAAGCACTTTCATCCTGACTAGCCAGAAAGGGAAACAGGATAAGGCCTGTTTTCTATTTCTATTCTGTTTTCTATTGGTGTTGTCTGTGGTTTTGAGAGCCGTGGTTTTAGCCTATGTTCATCTGTGAGGCTGGCCATATGTATATGTGCATGTGTACATATATATACATGTATGTGTGTATTCTCTGTATACCTGCTCAGCCTCTTTGCTGGCTAGACCTGGGACACAGAATTATGACAGTTTCATCTCTGTTGGGCCACTGGATTCAGCAACTCCAGAAAAGGTTATTTGGAGTTTCACAGAATAAGATTTCCTTTTTCTATGTAGGTCAAGAACACTGAGTTTCAAGAGCATCAAGAGCTTCTATGTAGGTCAAGAGTGTTTCTCATATTTCTATGCTCTTGTTTTGTGGCACACTCTTGCTGTCTTGATTGGGGGTTTATGAGAAATTTAAATGTATAGGGAATATTCTGTGGGTTTGGGTTATTGGAGCACATGTTCTCTAGGTTCTTCTTATTACTTGGTATCCTGCAACTGCTGAAATGTGATTTAATGATCAAAGTCTGGTTTTATATTGCAGTAGGCAGATTATATAGACTGTATGCCACCAACTGAAATGGTTGCTTTTTTTAAGTAATTGTATCACCTGGAAAGGAGATCTTGGTTGATTTTGTGTATAACCTCTGGAAAGAAGAACGAAAGAAATGGTTGACCTCTTCATTTGGCACTTGGAGCAACAACATGTTCTTAGACTTAGCTACTATATTGACATATATCAGCAGTAGATGACAAACTCCACTCCCACTGGAATACAAATAACACTCTTGTTTATACACAGCATCATGCCCTTTTTCCTGCAGAATACCATTGTCCATTTACATTCAACCTTGTAAACTCTTAGGTGCTCAGATCTTTTTTTTTCCCCAGTGCAAGACTAACAAGTTGGGGTTTAGCCATTTTATTCTTTTTTTATAGATTTTGGAGGGTTTCACTGTTTCTGAATGCTTGAAGGTTTTTAATTGCTTCTTACTTAATTTCATCCTATTTTTTCCTGAGTGTTTCTCTCATTTACTATTGTTTTAAATTCTAAACTGCATTTCTGTACCTTGGATCCCCTCTTAGCTGTCATTTGCAAGTGCAATAACTTATATATTATTTCACCATTTGATCCCATAAGATATCAGAACTGGAACAGACTGTATGAAATTAGGGTAAACCATATTATATCCTATGAAATTTTCGTAGCTGATTTTCTTTTGTAGTTTTCTATCTAGTTATATACCAATTGAATAGTAGTTCAGCCTGCTTAGGACAGTTGTTAGCCTTCTTAGAAAATATCACATGGTAGTGTCAAAAGTCTTGTTAAAAACAAGGTATGTGGCTTCCCTAATTTCTCCTTCAGGTACAAAGTTCTTCTCTGTCAAAAAGGTGATGTCACTGCTTTAGTGTTATTTGCCTTTTATGTTTATGACAGTCTCAGCTGTGAAAAAGAAAGAAACTTGACAACTGAGTCAGTTATGCAGTAGAACTGCATACTTCGACTTTTGTCCAAAATTTTCAAAAAATCAAAATTGACTTTAGTCATATAAGGTACCTTAATGCATCTCAAACCATTTGTGTTAGTATTTCATGTTTAAATATATAATGTAAAAATGCAAACCAAGTCAACATTTTCAACATGAAAGGAGGAAATCGAAGATAATGCACTTTTAAGAAGAGTTGAAACAAAGAATTTCACAAGTATTCTTTAACTTTGAGAGAAGTTTGCCTTCTGCCATTAATAAAACTAAAAAATTTCAACAACTGTCCTAGGAAATTTGCAGGTATGGTGAAACTTGTAGTTAAGGAAAGATTTGGCAGGTTTTTTCCTGCTCTGTAGTAGAATAGTGTTAAAATGACCTTCTGTACCAGAAGATTCAGGGGTTGAATTACAATAAGGCTTTCATAATATGTTGATTTTAAGAATTATTTCACCCTAATATTACTTTGCACCTGTCTTTATTAAGATATGATGGAGCAAACCCACAACAAGGTATCAAGCATTTTCTTTTTTATTTTTAATTCAGATTTTTTAAAAAATAAATCAATATGCATCTTCATGAATGGCAGTGATGTCTGGATTAAAATTTTCTATTCAGATTCTTGGCTGTGTTAAACACCTTTTAAAATATTCAGAAGCAGAACCTCTTTCTGTGTTCTCAGCATCCTGTGTTCTCGGCAGTGTAGCTTTCAATATTTTCACATTGCTCAAAATCTGTGTGACTTTATTCACACAGTGCTGAGCCTGAGCTAATATACCGTGCTAGGGGACTTCTCTGCAGCACAGAGCTCTGGTAGAATATCTCCTGATACTGCAAGAACTGCTTGTTAAACTCTATACATGTTGTTGACATAGCATCAGCAATTTGAAGCACTGACTAATGCTTCCACAGCTGTAGGTAGTATCAGGCACTTGGTTATTATTAGGGAAGTTGCCAACATGTTAGCAATGTTTGTATGCACAGTTACTATAGCCAAAGGTACTCTTTTGTTGTTAAGCATTGCTGTTAGAAATGTTCTCAAAATGTCTTAAATCTCCCATTACCATAGCACCAGCTGACTGTGGAAGCTAATAGCATTGGCAAAAAGCTCCTCAGAAATTATAAGCAGCACCCATATGCCAGCGTTTGTTGCTAAGTGAAATGAATTACTGCTAGCACCGCTAAGTTGCTGGAACTGCTTGTGATAGCTATAAACTCCAAAGTTGGTGATTAATGTCAGCTCAAAGCATCTCAGGCTGCCTGACGGAGCTTGTAACACCCAGGAACACCAAACTGCAGGATTCCTGACTGCTGCAAGCATTGCTGCCTTCCCAGCAATGTGTGTAACAGCCGTAAACCCTGAAATACAGGATTCATGTCGTCATCTCCTTTGTCTGTCTTTGCTTGGCTCTGGTGAAATCCAATTACTAAGATAAAACCTGAGGAATTTTAGAATGCCCATGTAGTTTTTTTTTGCTGGTAAATCAGCTGATAAGTTTTATTACATGAAAATGTTAAAATTGCTTTGCTTTAGTTGTTTGTTTGTGGGTTGTTTTTTTTTGTTTGGGCTTTTTTTTTGGGGGGGGGGGGGG
>JAOEHY010013404.1:5256-20154 GCA_025447955.1 Psilopsiagon aurifrons | reverse complement strand
CACTGTAAGGGTGGTGAGGCACTGGAATGGGTTGCCCAGGGAAGTTGTGAATGCTCCATCGCTGGCGGTGTTCAAGGACGGGTTGGACAGAGCCTTGGGTGGCATGGTTTAGTGGGAGGTGTCCCTGCCCATGGCAGGGGGGTGGCACTAGATGATCTTAGGGTCCTTTCCAGCCCTTGCTATTATATGATTCTATGATGCTTTGATGAATTTTGGTGTGTGTCTTCACCCCATTAACCTAAGTAGTTTGTAGTGGAGGGTGAAGGTGTCAATTGACCTTTGTTCAGTGCCAGCAGAGGCTGTAACAGTTGCTGTGTGTTGCAGCTATGTGATAGATGAATTGCTTGTGTGGAGGGTTATTGCTTTGGGTATTTTGTATGGCTGTTAGCTCAGGTGTTTTGAATGTCTCCTGGCAGATCACAAATGAGAGCTAGTTTGCTCTCCTGAGCTTGAAGAATAAAGTATTGTGGAGAGATATCCAAATGCTCTCATTTTTTTAGTGATTTGGGTTGCACCCTCACCAAAAGTAGACTGGTTCCTGGTTTGAACAAAAATAAGAGCTAGAGGCTATGTCACATTTCCAGATGGATGTGACTAAAAGCTCTAGCAAACTCAGGTGAGGTTTTTTGTGGGAATGAAAAGGGTAATATTCTGTGTATATGTGAGGCTAGCCTTGAAATAGTGTTAATGTCGTGATATTATATAGGATGTCTCAGTGGCTAAAGGCTTAAAAATGTTGCAGGTATTTGTTAGCTTCTGGTAAGGGTGAATGGTATGTATGGGTGGATTGGATTAAATTAAATTCCATTATGAGTTATTCTTCTATACCCCTTCTGCCGCTTTTTCTTACCATCTCAGGTCTGTTACTCAGAGTGTGTGGGAAGATGGCTGTAGTAAGATTGCTTTTTTTATCTAGGTGTAGGAGGTTTACCACTGGATGCGGTTATTTTATGTGTTCTTTGTGGTAGAAGGATGATGCATGGGAACAAAGAGAAGCTTATTCAATCTTAAGGTAAATAGAGGATTAAGGATTTCAGTAGGTGTTATTTTCCACCGCCATCTTCCCTATAATCTTGTAGGGCTGATTTGAAACAGGGAGATTATGTTAAGAAAAGTTGCTGTTGTGGGTTGAAAAAAGCAGGATGTGGGTGAGGAACTTGAATAATAACTGCTACTGAGGATTTTGCTTGTCATATAAGTTGTTATTTCATTTATGTTATTTCTTATTGATAAAGACTACAGTTGGACTAGTAATCTGATTTTGAGGCATGGAGACATAGCAACACTTAACCTCCCTTGTATGGGGCGATCCTGAAATAGGTGTAATGGTTCTCTGAGTTTCAGTTGCAAGAACTTTGATCCTCAATATAGTGGTAAGAAACAGGTGAATATGTGGCAAGAAGAGACATTAATATAGTGTTATGTCCTGAATTTCATTGCTGGATCTCTATCCATTAGCCAATAAAGAAAATTACAAACTACTGATGCAGATACCCAAGATTAAAGATCTGTTCCTCATGAAGTGCAGCGTGTATATGTCCCTATCCATGTGCATATATACGTGGTGCGTGAGAGTGGTTTTTCTGCTTATGTAGGCTTGAAAACTGTCTCCCTGAAGCCAAGGGAAGAAGTTCCCTGGACTAATAGAATTAAAACTTTGTTGTATTATATGATCTGTGAATGCTCAAATACTGAAGCACTTTGACATGAAGGTTTTGTGTGATTTTTAACGTAGAGCTGATATATTTTCAGGGGAAGGTTTCCTTTCAAATAATTTGTTGCATATTTTTGCATATTTAAAATCATACTGCATCAGTGAATTAAGCAGTTGGCTTGGGTTTGCAAGCAGCTTGATTATTATGGTCAGATTTTATCTATTGTGAAAACTCAGACTAAGCTTTGGATAAGCATAGACCTGATGTGTTTAGTGACCCAAATAATTTCTGCACATAGAAAAACACATAATAGTTCAGCTGTTTTAACACTTGCTAATTTGAGTGTGCTTTAACAATAAGGTATATTTTGTTGATGTTTCTACTGTGAAACTTCTGTTGTTTTAAATGTGAATTTGTAAATATTCTTTCATCATCTTTCTTGAAGTGAACTGAGGAAGGGCACAAGACCTTGTTCTAGGTTACTGGTTATATCTTCAAGTCTGAGTGAAGCTTGGCTTGGGTTTAAGTGGCAGGGAAGAAGAAAAATGCATACAGTTGGACCCAAGATTTCACATGGGAGCAAGAAGAGATCAATATGGAATTCCAACTAGCAAATTCTAGCCTGTGAAAAATGTGACCATGATGTCAGTTATTTGATGTAAGGTGATAAAATTTTTCATTTTTACGAAATTGCCCAAAGGCTATTGTAATAAAAGCGCTTCTTTTAATAAGGAGACTCTGGAAGAAGTTCTTCGGCCACTGATCTGCCCTGAGTCTGTTTAATCACACTTAGAGCCTGAAAAGCCAAAGACATTCTGTCTTCCTTCGATTTAAGCTAGTAAAAATATGTTTGCTGAGGATTTAGCAAGTGAGCACTTGTGTACAGATTTATTGAAGCTATGATAGTTTTTACACTGAGGAAAGAAATAGGAGCACTTCATATGATTGAATTCTACCGGCCTAATAGGAGCATTGCTGGTGGCCTAGAAGATGATCTAAAGAAGTCTTCAAATGGAAAGCTAGATGTATTAAGTAAAAATTTCAAGCTTTGTGACAAAACTAGAAATGTTAGGGAGGGAAAAGCAGCACTTCTGGTAAGAGTTTTCAAAACAATAGAATTTATTTCTTTCACAGCAGAAAAGATCAGTAGAAAATCCTGTGTATGTAGTCCTAGTGTTAATGCTTTCCATCAACAAAAGAGTTGTGTTTTGGTTGATTTTTTTCATGTGTGCTTCCTCCCCCCCCAGATTAGCTCATTGATAAAGGAAATTTGATGAGGTCTCTGAAATGCCAGAGTGTTAGAAAAAATAATGGTCAGCCACTGAGGAGAAGCTGTGGAACAAAGGAAATATGGGCAAGCGTGGTTGGAAAGATGGTCTTGGCTAATATCTTTTTTCTTTCTGTCTTGCTTAGCTTTGTGAAATACAAGCATGCCTGCAGAACAAAAAACTACAGTATGATCTATGGTAAAATTAAGAGTGCTGTACTTCGAGTTTATTTGTACGTACTAGAACACAAAATTAAAATGCTAAATGTCTTCAATATAGGGTGGCTCATTTTCTATTCAGTCACTCTAATGTAGCTCAGCTGAAATGAACTAGTCTAAACCAGTCTCCTGTGTTTACTTATCAGACTGGGAGATGACTGCTTTTTTTGTTTTGCTTTATGTATAATTGAAATGTTGTGTTTTATATATATATATATATACTTGTAATATTCTTGTTACAGCTGTATAACATTTTTCATGGTTCTGGAGTCAGTGTTCAATTTGAAAGATGTTTTGCACCAAAGAAGCATTTAAGATTTAAAGGCTGTATTTTGGGGAACTGAATTACCATAGTGCCATTTAAATCTCAACAGTGTTCACAATGAAAAGAAAAATCTGTGGGGTTTTTTTGTGCTACTGGACACGAAAACTTCAAAAGGCTTTATATCCATACAGGTTTTGAGATAAAACTGTATTTTTATAGTTAAATTGTCCAAGTAGAAGATGCCTAAATCTTCAAATTTAGTAATGTAGCTAAAAAACTGTAAGAGACAGGAAGAATTAAGTTCTTGGAAAATTAACAGAGAAAATTAACACACCTCTTTGTGTGTGTGTGGTCTTTAATCAGCCTTAGGGTGCATACACTTCACAATATTGTTCAGCCCATAACCATATGCATTAGTATTTATATTCTGACAGTAATGCAAGATTAGCTGTAACTGAGAGCCATTTATCTTAGTGGTGATTCCATTCAAACAAAGGGAAAAAGTATTTACCCTTCTGTACTGGACCATACTTGATAGCAGTACAGGCGGTTTCCCTAGCACTGTGGGTGTTGTGGCTTTGTTTTCCAGCTGATTGCTTGATCATGCTCTTTACTCCAATTATTGTACTTTTCCATAATGATAAAGGGATTCCACATAAAGAGAAAAACAGGTAACAAAGTCTTGCTGCTTTTTTCTCCTTGTAACCCTTTGCTTCCTGAGTATGACCAGCTGAAGATTTGACTGTTGTCAGTAATTTGGTGCAGGCAGGGCTCATGTCCTTTCTGACGACTGAAATGAGAAAATCCGTGTGCTTTTTAGGGCGGACAGGAGGTGTTGGAAATACTAAAGAACTGATACTCAAATGTTGTTTAGGGAGCCAAATCCTGTTTTTCACAATTGCAAATGCTTAAGCTCTCTGTGAAAATCTTAACCGTGTGTTTTGAGGCATGTTTTTCTCCTCTCACAAGCACTGTGTGTGTGTGATGAAAGGGGATGATAAAGCATCCTCCTTGGGATGAATGAGGGTTCAGCAGAATTGTAGTCTCTCTGATAACAACATGGTGAATTGAAGAGTGCATTCTTCAACAGAAAATTGTAGCATTAAAGAGGTGGTAGCCAGCAGAAAAGATCTAGAAAACAAAGTTGTGGGTTCTAATGCTTGATGTTTGACTCTTGAATTCTAGCATTGGGTGGAATTCTCTGCTTTGTCATGCTTTAACTCCCTTTTCCAGTTAATTGCTGAGAGGAGCCCAAAAGGAAATAAGCTCTCAGGATTTAAAATTTAGACCCATGTTAATTGTTTCATTCGAATCAGTGAAAGTGCAAAGCCAAACAGATAATTCTGAAGCTTTCAGTGCTGCTGTATTTCCCAAAATTTTCTAAAGCTCCCTCCTGCCTCTGGAGTTCTTACCTTACTTGCCTTTTCAGAGACAATGGAGAACAATCAAGAAGATAAATGGGAACATCATCGTTTGTATGATTAAGGTTTTAGGGAGCTAGAGCATTTTCAGTGTTTGCATTTGCTTGGACTGTTTCTGATTTACCAAACAATTAATTCTATGCTGTTCTTGCTATTTCTTCTTGGAGAGCTGCTTACAGAATGCCTGGATGAGGTCTCTTGCAATCCAAATCTGCTTAAACCCCAACTCTCTAATTAAGACAGGGATTGTCTGTTGGAGGAGCCTAGATTAGGTGTTGAAAGATCCAGAGGTCTGACTCATCATGTTTTTAGGCTCAGATTAGTTGAATACTGTGCCAGTTTGTCTGGTGGTCATGAGGATAGCCAAGAAGTTGAGGGAGGTCTGAAGTGCCAAGGAAGAGTATGTAGAACAGTGGCAGTGCATCACAAAAGCAGCCAGGATCTTGACCCTGATTTGAGGCTTGTGGTCCCTGAAGTGTTTTTTGGGGAATGTGATTCAAAAGCTTGCAACTTCTAGAAATGTGACCCTGGCCCTGAAACAACGAAATCGCATCCTGCATTTGGATGCTAATTGCCAGATGGGTGGTGGTAGTTAAATTGTTTACCAGATATAGGGGTTTTAGTAAATCATTTGAATAAAATGCAGAATAACTGACTGTTTACTTTTTCTGTCCAACCTTGACCTAGATGGCAGTGCTACCACTGAGACAAAAGGAAATTCAGTATCAGGACAGTAACTGAGAAGCCAGCAAAAGGTTTATTGTGCTTGGTCTTGAGCTAGCCAAGCTTATTCTATGACTTCTGGTCTATGAAGGTTGTCCTTGTACAACATTGATCTCTTACGTATTTTAAGTGCTCTATACGATCTTCAGAAAAATTTTATCATGGTTCCAACTTGATAATTAAAAGCACAAAGCTCCCTTCATGTCTTCTGCTGGTATTGCACTCTAGTCAGCCTATTGCCTGGTTACACAGAATTTCTTTGTCACAATTTGGAGGAAGTTATTGCCAGTAGTGGGCACCAACCACAGCAGATAAAACAGTTTGAAATAACTGTGGAGAAACTTTGAAGTTTCCTCAACAGCCCTAATATCTGCCATAATTTTTTATATTCACTTCCTGTAATCCTCTTGCTGGCTGAGAAAAAGAGGGTATTGTCTCTCATCAACAGCAGGACTGTGTGCCAGCTATTTGCCTCAACAGGAGAATTTTGAGCTTTTGCAAAATTTGCAGTTGAGCAGATGGACAGCATGCTGGAGGCCAAAATGACACAAAGGGAGTCCTTAGTTTGTAAAGCACAATTTGGGTCTGTCTCTAGATTGTCACCGTTTGTTCTCTGCAAACAAGGCTGGTACAGAGAAAAGAGTACAGGGCTGAGACTGAAAGAAAACACTGTGATGAGAGCACAAAATGTGGGTCAAGACTTTTAAACCATCTCCCTAGTTCTTCAAGCTGGATAGGGAATGTGAAAATTAGAAGACCAGTTCACAAGAAGCTTTGCTGTCCTTTGTTACTCAGCACATGCCTTACAGTTAGCAGACACACAGAGCTTTTGAATTGTTTCCGCCACAAATGTTGAGACACATCACTGTGATCTTGCAAGACAGGATTCATTTATGGTACAACTTCACTTATGATTTTCTGAGGGGGAAGAACTTAATGCACTAGCAGTTCAGAATCTGTCTCAGACTTCACACAGTGACCCTGAAAAAGTGATTAATGCAAAAGGATAGCCTTTCTGCTCCGGAACTTGGAAAAAAAAAAAAAAATATTTAAACACTAAGGCTCAAGAACTCATCTACTCCTCTCGCTTCTGGAAGACATCTTCCTTTTGTTGGAGGTTGGGGCACTGGCATTTGTCCCACAGCACTTTAAAGAAGAAACTTGGGACAGATTGTTCCCAAAGGATGTCTTTGATACTGTGGTCAAATAGTCATAAAAATCCCAGCTGGCGAAGGGGAGGAGGAAAAAGCCCCAACGAAGTAAGCTGAAAAAGCAGAAATAGTAAAAAAGAATCTTATTCTTTCCCCTTTGGATGAGACTTGTAGATAAATTCAGAGGTGCTTGAAGGAAAACTCTGAAATGTCAACAATGTGGTATTAAAAAAAACAATGCCAACCATCCACTGATTTTACTAAAGCATTGTTCTGCTGTAATGTGGTAAAAAGTAAATTTTTTTGAAAATGGGCTTGGCAGTCTACTAGTAACTCCCCACTTGGTATTCTTCTGGAAGCGAGACAACAGCAGCAGCCTTGGCAGTGGAATATTAACCCTGCAGTAGTGGTGCAGTTCCTGTAGCTCTAGAAAGTTAAGATCCATGGGAAAATGTATCTGTCAAACAAACCAACCAAAAAAACCCCCAACAACAAACAAAAAATCAAGAAAAAAACCCAAGATTATCTAAACCATACTTTTCTTTCTTTCATCCCAACCATACAATGAACGATTACTGATATACCAGGTGGATATCAACCTCAAGGGGGCAGAGAGTAGGAAGTTGCCATAATTTTTCCCCCTTTCTGTCTAATGGAGAGGCTCTCCAGGTGGAGAAACTGTCCTGCATTAGTCAGCATTAGTGTCATTTGCAGGCAGCAGAAGGAAAGCAAGACCTAAGTGGGACTAGGTGGCCTATATGGGAATTAATGAACTTTCTCATAACTTGGAAGACATGCAAAGCAGACTTGAAATCGTGACAGTGGAATTACTGCCTTCAGTGGGATCAGTGTTCTAGCTCATATCTTTAGAAACCTTAGGGCCACTTGTGTATTTATGGAAAATATTATTTTATTTAACTAAGAGAATCATGAATCATAGAGTGGTTTGGGTTGGAAGGACTTCAGAGTTCATTGAGTTCCAACCTCCCTGCCATGTCAGGGATACCTTTCACTAAATGAGGTTGCTCAAAGACCTGTCCAACCTGACCTTGAACACTTCCAGAGCTGGGGCATCCACAATTTCTCTGGGCAACCTGTGCCAGTGCCTCACCACTCTCATAGTAGTTCATAGTGTCTGATCTTAATCTCTCCTGTGTCAGGTTAAAGACATTTCCTAACCCTGTCAAAATTGCTCTTGTGAAAATTCTCCTCCTGATTTCCTGTAGGCCCTCTTTAGGTATTGGAAGGCTGCAGTAAGATCTCCCCAGAGCCTTCTCTTCTCCAGGTTGAACAATCCCACCTCTCTCAAGAGAGGTGCTCCAGCCCTCTGATCATCTTAACAGCCTTCCTTTGAACTGACCCCAGCAGGTCCATATCCTCCTTATGTTGGGGTGCCAGAGCTGAACACACTACTCCAGGTGGTGTATCACTAGAGTGGAGGAGAGGGGACAATCACCTGCCTTGACCTGCTGGCTATACTTCTTTTGATGCAGCCCAGCATATGGTTGGATTTCTGGGCTGCAAGCACGCACTGCGGTATCAGGAAGTACGAGGGCCGGGAAAACACTGCTAATTTTGTGGATGCTTTCTGGAACTCAAGTGCTATTCAAGTTGCAGTCCCAATATGGGTCTTATTGCACTGTTGGCATCTTGAAACATTCAGGAGCGTATTTGAGACCAACACACTGGTGCAGGCAGACCCACTGTGGCAATCTGTAATCAGCTGGCTTATTTTATGAACGTAACACATAGGAAGCAGTTCTGGCAAATGTTTCTGAAATAAACACCATGATGAATAATAAAAGAAGGCTGGAAAATTTAATTCTTTAGGCCTTCAACATGGGTCAGATAAGAGGGCAGAAATATGAGACAAAGAGTAAGCCTGGTAGCTAAAAACGGGCAGTGTTCTTGAGATTGTTACCAGTCTGGTGTGTATACACGTAGCTTATTCAGTTGGTACTTGTACGAAGACAGATGCATGAGCACTATTCACTTCTCACTGTCTTCTGATCACTTTATTAGAGGTTTTTCAGGGACTGCAGTCATTCATTCATTTTCCCAGGAAATCTGTTCTTTCATTGCCAAATATTGATAGTATGCACTGTTGAGGACTTGAGTACTGATATTCTCCCACCTGCCCAGATGGATGGATGGTGGTATGGTATTTACCAGCTAATGCAGGGTGGCATGCATTTTGCATTGGCAGTTCCTGGCTGGTGCCTGCAGCACAGGGGAGGTCATTCTGTAAAACTAAGTTACTTGGGGGGCAAGTCTTGTCTGACAAGGAGTGCATACACATCACTGCACAGTGTTCTGCTTGCCAGCCTACTCAAACAACTTTATCATCTGAAAAGATTTAGGAATGAAATCAGCCTGCTTAGGTGATTTTATATTAACAGATTTGTTAATAAACAGAAGACCCTGGTGGTTGGTTGGCTTTTTTTTTTTTTTTTTTTTGGAGGCATGAAGGGGGGAATACACTGTTAAGATTGAGTTCAATGATAAAACATTCCTTAGTGGCTTCAGTGTCATGGGTATTGTAAGAAGCTGAGTTATTCACTGGTACAACTTTTTTTCAAAGCTGGTGTCCTTTGAAAACTCGCTGCAGCTGTAATTTTTCTTTTCGCACTGTTGTAAAGAAGTTTTGGGGCCAGCCAGGCACATATTCTGAGTAGGAGCTCCTTACTCTAAGCTAGAATAAACTCTGTTGTCTCCCTTTGTGTTTGCCTCTGGCTGTTTATGGTTCAGTTGTGGTGATGCACTAAGTTGTTATACAGCCCTGATGATGGCAAAGGGGGATGAAACTGGTTCCTTAGCCTTCGTCAAGACCAACACAGATACTTTAGTTAAGAAACTTGCATGCTTTAATAGCAAGCTGATGTAGGTGCTCAAAAGTTCTGTTTGTGAGGTTTTAAATACCGAGACCTTCTGCCCACTTCTTTTTTTTTTATTTATTTTTTTTATTTTTTTATGTCAGCTGAGATTTTTGTGCATGCGGTCATTTGCAGCATCTGGATCCTTTTGAACTGCACAGAACCCATTGCAACTGTCAGGTGAAAAATCCTCACTGATTGGGGGGAACACCCAATATGTAATAGAGGATTTCTGCAAAGTTGGTTTTGTCATATCATGAATGATATGAAAGGCTTTTGGACTGTGGGAGAGTTTAGTTTATGTATATTTTGGGACCAGAGCAATTGCTTAAAACAAGCTTTATTTGGGAAACAGCTGTGAAATAGCTGTCAGTATTTCTAAAGCTGGTCAGTGGGTATATTTACTGTAGTGTTTTAGTTCAGGTGAACAGAGTGTTTTTTATAATTAACTTTTTGATTATGTTCACTTGCATTCTCTGGTTAACATGGTGCAAACTAGGTTCTTTTTGGATGAAACAGACATAGGAAATGGACACCATCACAATAACTAGCATACTGCTGCTACTAATGGGCACCTAGTCTGTGGACCATGGTGTAGTTACTTTGAAATAAGAAATCCATGTAACTTCCTTTGTTTCACTGTATAAGTCTGCAATTATTTGACTGCAGTATTTGCTAACATAGTTACAGTAAATGTTGCCAGTTCTGCCAGTGGAATAAAGCACTCCAGCCTTTGGAAAATCATAAACCTGGACAACTCACCTAAATGCCAGGGAGAATTTTACTACCACTTCCTCTTGTTACAGCATCAGTTGAATCAGGTCTGGCAGTGAAATTTCTAGATCACACATAAGGGCACCCGTACTGGTGCCCAGAGGACTCGAAATAAGGTTAATCTGGATTAGTTCTAGACAGTGACAATGTGAAGATTTGTCTGCAATGGCTTGTTTATTGGGAGTTTGAACAGAGAAAATAAATAAATTGATTGAGATGAATTTGATCTAGTTTAGATACCTACTCTAGGATGAAATGAATTATTTCTAGGTAGTACCTATGTTTCTGTCCCTGACTTTGAGAAAAGAAAACAAAAAAACCTCACAACCAAGCAAAACTAAAATCTAGGGTGAGCAGCTTGGATATAGCCAGCTGCAGTGATGTACAAAGTAGGTTTCTTAAATTGATGTGTTTCTAAGTTTGAAGTTGGTATTTCAGAGGTCAGTCAGTTATGTTCCTTACTGATGCAGAGTAAAAGGTAGCTGCTCCAAAGTTTGTTTTGGGTATATAAGCTTTCAAGTCAGGCACTAGAAGGAGGGGCATTCAGGGAATACCATGGGTAGAATTCAAAAATCTGTGCCCTGAAGTACTTGCATTGTAAAAAAGCAATCCTAGAAATTCATGCCCAGCTTTGTATTTTATGTTGTTTAGTTTAAATAGATATTTTATTTTGGTCAGTAAATCACCTTTGGGAGTTCACTTTCCCAGTTTATTTGAGCTGAATCTCCAGAAATGTCATTATTCCATTTGCAGAATGCGTTGTTGCCTTTTGTAAACCTGTTTTATTCTGAGAAATGTGTGGTAACACATTGCTTTTTCTGGCCTCTTGATGTCATGGCCACATGTTTCTCAAGCAGGTGTTTCTGTGCTGGAGATTCTCATGTAAATTGATTTATCAAATCACTTCCCTATTACAGAATATTGGGTACCAGTGTGTTACCATAGCAGGAAATGAGTCAACACTTACAAAGATACTGAAATACTGTTTCAACATACTATGTTAAATCCTCAGCAACAATAATACTGGGTTACTTGGCACTTAGAGGTTTTGGGTTAGGGCCAATAACTGATGTTCTACATACTAGAAGTTATAGGAAACAAAGTGATTGCATAGCTTATGATTTTTCCTATAAGTATTTGTGAAAGCTTAGTAAAGTGCTGTGACAATTAAAATAGCCTTTAGGTTTAATAGTTAACAATTAGGGTTATGTGTGAACTATGATTCATTCCAAACTTCTGGTTGGTTGGTTGCTTGTAAACTTCTGTGACATTTTGCTCTTCATTCTGGCTTTTTTCCAGTAACTTTTACTACCTGAAAGGGATTCTGCTGGTGTTTTATTGTGGATTTTCAGCAACAATAACAGGTCTGCCATTTTCAAGTGTATGAAAGCCAAGGAAAAAGCCTTTCCCTGTTAGTGACTCTTTGGATCCACACTTATAGTGCTTCACTAGCCAGCGAGGTAGGAGATAGAAAGCTGAAATGGCCTCTGCTGTGGAGAAGCAGATTTCAGTGTTCTGTGAAAACTAGGTTTAGTTTGAGCAAATGAAGAGGAAACTACAAAACCAGACACTTGCAGGTCTTTGTGTATTTTAAATAGCCATTTTAATGTGATTTTTATCACAAAATGTGTTCAGATAACTGTGGATACCATCCAAGGACTCTACAGTGGAAAAGCTGTCAGGTTTGTATCCCAGACAGCACACCTAAATACTGAGCAATAGCTGTTTGCTTATAGCATTTCCATAGTTCTTATTTTACCACTGCCAAGTAGATCACTAAGTTTTAAAAATCTAGCTGTTCCACATTAGTTGCCTGATTACGTTCAAGTTAAAACTTCGTACAAGAGGGGAAACTAATACGTGTCACATCATATCTATTTTTTAGGTGAGTTTGCACACATGTAGCTCTTTCTGAGCTAGGAAAAAAAAAAAAAGAAAAAGCTCTAACTTTTGTAAGCTTCAAATGTGACCTTTTTTTGTTAGAATTTTCACTGGAAAGGTATTGCAGTTTTTTGTTGGTTGTACCGTAACTCTGAATCTTCCTCAATAGTATCTAAAGCTGATGGCATCATGGTTGCAGAAATTCACCTCATGTCACTGATGTGAAATCAGTCCCTGTGGTAATGATCTTAAACTTTTAGCTCTCTGGTATCAAGGGAATTGTAATGGAATTGTTAGTCAATTGTTGAAACACATATAGTGATACACACCAGTGTTTGGTTTTTTTTTGTGTGTGTGTGAGCATTGGCAAAAGATGTATTATTTATTTACTCAAAAAATCCCATGTTATGAAAAAAATAGATAGATACTCAAAATCAGTCTTGTACAGGCACTGTTAATGTACTGTTTCTGGGTTTCCTGGTCTGTGATCAGTGGTCTGCTTTGGCATTTCCAAAACAGAGATGTGAGAAATGAATTAGTGGAAGAAGCACTGTTAAACATCTCTGTCCTTCTCTTGCTGTGACCGTAACATGACTTTTTCTTTTTAAAATGCAGTCTCTTTCTATGTATCACATTAATGTGTTCAAGTTAAAAACAAACAAGCAAACAGAAATACCCCAAACAATCAAATGGTGCAATACCTTTCTATATATTACCCAGACCTTTTTATAAGAAGCTTTGTTTGTCTGTTTGGGCTTTTTTTTCCCCCCAAGGGTGGGAGGAGGCAGGGGGAATGGGAGTGTTGAAATAGATGGGTGTGTTACTTATAAGGCAACATCCATCACTGCTGACCTACAATCGAATGCCCATTGTCTCTCATTAACTTTGAGAGGAAATTGAGACATTTCCAAATGCCACCAGAAATAAAGAATATGAACTGTTTGATACAGTATTTTGAAGAATAAAGTGCAAAGCTGTTAATGAGGTGTAGTGGCTGCCTTGTCTTTAGGAAAGACAAGTTGTTTTAATCAGAAAGGTCATGCATGTCAGATAGCATTATTGTTTCCTGTGTTAGCTTGGCTCTAGCTCAGTCTGGGGAAATTAAGATTTCAGTGAACATTACTAATAGTTAAGACACATGTCTGGGGATGTGGATGCTTCTGCATTTGGCTCTGCTGAAATTTCACTTTTGATTTATTTGCATTGCTGTTAAATACGGCTTAAATACAACAACCTTATATGTGTCACTGAAGCCCCTAAAGTCATACAAGTGTTAAATTTATAACACAAATTAGCTCAGGGACCAGTGAAATGCAGTTAATTTCAGATTGGGCTTGAATGCTAAGAGCACCTTTGTCATCCTTAAGGTAAAAGTGACGGAGTCATATTTCTTAGATATTCTGGAAAGAAAATGGGAAGGTTGTGGTTCAGTTAGGCTGAGACTCAATTTATTTGCGAATTACCTGTAGATAACATTTTTTTTCATGTGGTCAGGCCCTCCTAGAGGTTTTCTACTTATTCAGTGATTCAGGGGCTTAGAGAGCAACCTGTTGGACCTCTTTGGAGGGAGTGTCACTAAGACAGTGTAAATAACAGACTTTCTCCCCTCCTGTTAGATTCCTCATTTTTGCGGATGTGTAAGGTGTACTATGACTAGCGACTGTTAGTCACTGCGTTAAAAAAGGAGTAAATATTGGAAAATACCTTCATGTCTGTACTTAGTATAAACTGACAGTTTCTCCAAATGCATTAAATAATACTAATACTTCTTTTGTAATATGTGGTCCAACCCTGCATCAAACAAGTTTGTGGTTTTCAGTGGACTGCTGATTGAGTGTTTATTGAGCATGTTTTCCTTTTCACAAAAAAGGATTAATTCCGTCCTCCTGGGTGTCAGCAAATGGTTCAGATTTGTTACTTATTTTTCTGTCTGGTCAGTCTGATTTTTGTTATTGAAGTCATGTGTTAGGATTGATTTCCCTTAATTTGAGTGGTCGTTGCTCACTCTGTAATTTCTTAGGCAACATGAAAGGCTTTTCTGGAACACGAGATTGTAAGTTTCTCTTGGACCTGATATTTATAACTATCACATATTCTTGACTCCTGAGCATCCTGACCAACCACAGTATTGCCGACAATAGTGTCAAGTTATTTTTGTTCTTTAAGAGTGACTTTGAGACGTTAGTCTTATTAAGGAAATGGTAATAATAATCGTAGTAATAATAATAATCTAAATAGTATTTCATAATAGGGTCTCCCAAATAACAAGAAGCTGCATGTACAGGATAATCAAAGATAATATTGATTTTTCTGTCGTATTTGGAGTTTTTTATGATCATTGTTTTGTAGTGTACACGTATGCAAAAATGGGGAGGAGAATTGAAAGAATGTAACTCCGGAGGGTTAAGATAAGAACAGTCCAGTAACTACTAAGTCCAGTAACTAAGCAGTATAACACAAACCACTGCTGCTACCACCAATAATAATAATGACAAGGGAAATAACAAGGGAGAGTACATCCGCTCACCACCGATACCCAGTCCAACCAAGCAGTGCATCCCCTCTTCCAGGTCCCTGCCCCTGTTTTTGCACTCTGGGCATGATGTGCTGTGGTATGGAATACCTCTTTGGTCAGTTTGGGTCAGGTGTCCTGTCTCTGCTTCCTCCCG
>JAOEHY010013400.1:0-18426 GCA_025447955.1 Psilopsiagon aurifrons | reverse complement strand
ATGGGCAACGCGCAGCGGAAGGCGCCGCGCAGCCAGCGGCGGGGCAGGATGCGCTCGGCAACAGGTACCGGGGACGGGACGGGGCGGCACTGGACCCGCGCCCCGCGCTGCCCCCCCGCACCGCGGGTGGGCTCGGGGCCGCTTCGGCAGCAGGGGAGGGGGTGCTCGGCCTCTGCCGTGGGATCACCCATCTGGTCCCCGGCCCCTCGGGGTCGCTTGGAGGACACCGAGAGAGGTCACCTCCAGCGGATCTTGGCCTCACTGGCAGCCACGGCGAGCAGAGGGAAGCGCGGGAACCCTGCGCGGGCCTGCGGGGTGCGAAGCAGGTGGTGACCCACAGCCCAAGGTGCAGGGAGCCAGCCCCAGCAGCAGGGAGCCATCTCCAATGATGGGGAGCAGTTCCCAAGCAGTGGGGAGCCAGTTTCATCGATGGAGAACCAGCTCCAGCTATGGGGACCCAGCCCTGAGCAGTGGGCAGCCAGCTGTAAGCATCGGGGTGCCAGCTGCAGCTACGAGGAGCCAGCCTCAGACAGCCTGGAGCCAGCCCCAAGGTGAAGGAAGCCAGCCAGGGCAGTGGGGAGGCAGCTCCATTCATGGGGAGTCAGCCCGAGGTAAAGGGAAGCCAGCTCCAGTGCTGGGAAGCAATCTCCAGGCAGCGGGGAGTCAGCTCGTGCTGCAGGGAACCAGCTCCTGTGCTGGAGAGCCAGTGCAGGCAGTGGGGGACCAGCCCCCAGGCAGCAGGAGCCAGCCCCCGAGCAATGGGGAGCCGTCGTGGTTGCCAGCCCTAGAGCTGGGTCCTGCCTGGGCAGGGAGCCCACAGCCGCAGAGCCCCTGCACCCCAGCTCCCTTCCCACCAGTGGTGAGGGCAAGTAGGTGCCTGAGGGGCTTCGTGCCACACATGATGTGAGAAGGCAGAAAGCCCTGTGATCTGTGGGGGCAGCAGGGGGCTCGTTCAGGGCCACGAGCAGACAGCTAAGGGCCAGTGCCCTCTGGAAGTGCTGGGTCGGACAAGCCGGACCTGTCCGGTCACTGCGCTGTCCCCACCTGGCTGGCCCGGGCGGTTCAGCAGCCCTGGCCAGACACCCAGTGCTCAGGCTCTCGTTCTGACCCAGCCAAGCTCCCGGGAATGCTGGAGGAGCAGGAGGCTGGAGTCGGCCATGGCTTGTGGCTGTGGCTCCTGTTGCCCCATGCCTGGCTGCTGGCTCCAGAGCCAGGACGCAGCAGTGTGAGAGCTGCTTGCAGCCTTGGGAGAGCACCTGGAGAACATCGCTGGGAAGATGCAAGAAAATGGGGACTGCTTGTCACAGCCCGAGTGACTGTCACAGCTTAATAATTAGCGGGCAGAGGGGGTGGAGGTACAGCCTGTTTCTGTCTCATTCTGCAGGCATCGTTGTAGTGATTGTTGCAGAGGGCTGGAGCAGGCCACCATAACCCAAGGTTTTCTGGGGGATCAGGAGGGATGCTGACCTCGTGGGTGCTGAGGGATGAAGGATGCTGGTACCCAGCACATCACCCCCGTCTTGCAGGGGACAGGAGGCTGGGCAGCAGCTGGATGCAGAACTCAGTCTGTGGATGCTGGCCTGCTCCTGGCCTGCCTCTTCCATCCTTGTCATGGCTTGGACCTGCTAATCGCACCTCTGTGTCATTAAAGGGATTCATGGGAGCTGCAAGTCGCCTTCCCAGCACCAGCAGGAAGGGCTTTCAGGGGCTGCAAGGCCAGGCATTGTGCTGGAGCCGGTTCATCTCTGTCCTTGGGTGCAGGGTGCATCTTCCCACCAGCCTGGAGTTCTCCAGAGATCTTCTTCCTGGTGCCTGGGTCCCCTGGGAGAGAGAGCGCTGCTGGGAGCAGGGAGGAACAGGGTTTTGCACTGGACAGCCTGAACTTACCTTTTGCATGAAGCTGGGGCAGATAGTTGGATGCTCCCAGGCAGTTTGGGCTTGGGGCTGCAGGGACCTCAATGACTTGGGCATTCTTGAGCGGCCACACCCAGGATCCCTCACAGACAGGCAGTGGTGGCAGGTCCAGGCTGGAGCTTATCAGCCGAGGGAGGGAGCTGACATTGATAAGAAGCAGTCCTGCAGTGGGTCTGGTGGCTGGTAGGACAAGGAGGGCTAGGAGCTGCAGTACCAGGAGGTACCTTGTCTCATCACGGGCAGGATCATTCTGCCCATGCCCAGGGCAGTGCTTAGAGGGGTCTTTACACTGATCATTATAAACCAGTCTTCCTCATGGCCCATCGGGCTGGGAAAGGCTGTGTGATGCTAGGTCAGAACCTGAGCTCTGCCTGCTTAGCTGGTACTTGTCAGCCCGTGCAAGTGCTGCCTGAGTTGCCAGGGGGGAAATGAGCTCTGCTGGTGTTCGTCATCCTTCACCCATCCATCACTGGGGTCTGCAGCATGCTGGGTGCCTGGCATAGGAGGCACCAGCTCCCTGTGCTGCACAGTGGCCGAAAAACCACGTCCTGAAGGAAGCCATGGCTCAGGGCTGAGTCCTGGCTCCCAGGGAACTTCGTCCTCCAGGAAAAGACAGCTCAGCTTCACAGACCCCTGGGGTGCTGGGAGAGTCGTCCCTGAGGAGCCTTCTCTTGAGGCTTGTGAGTGAGCTGGAGCAAGAGAAAGCTCTGGGGGCTCTGGCAGCTTCCAGGGCAAAAGCAGGAGGATTCAGATGGGCACCCACTTTCCTTAGTTGGTGAGTGTTGGTAGCAGCGGCAGCAGCAGGCTTCAGGCACTGGTTTCCAGGAGGATGCTGATGGCTGCTCTGGCTGTGCTGCGGGGAGTTCAGCTCCATGACTGTGATCGCAAAGGGGAGACCCTAGGACCCCACCCCCTCTCCCAGCACTGCATGTACAGGGAGCGGGATAAGCCCTGGCCCAGCCATGGAGCTGGCGGCCTTTGCAGGGCCACTGCTGGCAGACAGGGGACAGGCTGCACAAACCCATGGCCCCTCCACCATCGATCCACTGGCCATGGCAGGGAAGGAAGAGGGGCTGGGGCTGGGACAATGGGCTGGGCGCTGACTCAAACAGCCAGTTCCTGATTGCTTCCTCTCCCGGGCTGGGCTGGACTGGGAGCGGGCAGGAAGAAGGATGAAGCCCACAGCTCTCGGCCGGGTTTGGAAGCAGGAGCTGCTTGGCCAGGAGTGAGCCCCTTCCCACTGCACCTGCGGCCATGGCCAAGGTGGAATGGCTCCTGGCACCCTGGCACCGGGGAGGTAATGCAGGCAGCGCGGGCAGGGGCGGGCAGCGGGACACCATCCTCCCCAGGAGCAGGCAGTGAGGGCAGTGGGGGTTTGCAGGGCAGGACCTGGGTTGGGGTGGGCTGTCAGGCAGAGGCCAGAGGCCTCAATAGCCACAGAGTCAGTGCTGCACGTCAGTGCAGGTCCTGTCCCACCTTTCCCAGCCTGGCCTCGACCATGGGGTGTCCCCTTCCCTCTTAAGCCCTTGCTGCCATTGCCCCGCCCATTGGGGTGTCCTTGCTTTGACAAAGCAAGAGAAGCACAGACACCCCGTGACCACTCATTCTACCATGGGAATGGGTCCTGCCCATCCATTCCCGTGGTGCTGAGACCTCCTGGCAGCTCCTCGTTGGTGGCAGCAGGACTGGGGACTGTGGGGCCATGGGTTGACACGAGCGTCGCAGCCAGCCAGAGCTCCATCCATGGCTGATTCCATGTCTCGGGCCCCTTTGTCCAGGGGCCTGGCTGCATTTCCCTCTCAGGCAACTTCCTTGCATTGTCCTGGGCCTGCAGAGTGTAAAACCAGACGGGCACAGGGGAAATGGCGCTTTCCTAGAAGCACCCCTGCCCGGAGAGGGGCTGAAGCCCCCCAGCACGGGCAGCCTGTGCCTGCGAATGCCATGATCCTTGCCCAGGCATCCCGAGCATCCTGGCCAGGTTGGGCACAGCGCCATGGGACAGCCAGCAGGCAGCAGCCTTGGCCGTGCTGTGCCCGGGGTGCCCATGGCTGGGGTGCTGGGGCTGGCAGGTTGCCGTGCCACATTTCGAGGCTCTTGGGAAAGGCTTGTGTCTGATTTTGGACTGGGAAATGTGTGAGAGTGACAGTTGGGAGACAGGAGGAAGCCAGGCTGACAGGAGCTACAGTGGGGCTGGGAGCTGGGCTTGGGGGGTCTGACCCTGCTGCCCATGCCTGGTGGGTCACTGCAGGGACCTGGGTCCCACCCACAGTCTCCTGGATGACACAGGTGGGGTGATGGGAGCACCTGAGGATCCTAGAGCAGCACTGGGGCTGCAGCTCCATCCCCATGCACGATGGCTCTTGTCCTCTTGGCAGGCAGCCATATGAGTTCATCCTGGCTGCCGTGGTACCCAGCCAAGCCCTGGTGCCAGCGTGGCTGCAGGCGCTTCCCATCCCCGCAGCACAGGCAGATGATGCTCAGGGCTCCTCCTGTGCCGCTTGCTGGCCAAGTCCTCCCCCTGGCACGTGCAGCTCCCTGCCTGCCAACAGGGTCCCAACTCATGTCCCCTCTGCCCCTGCCCTACACAAGGCATGAGGTGAAGGTGGTGGATCACTTGGGATCTGGCTGGAGAAGAGGGTTTTCATCTGTTTTACTGGGACTCATCACAGTGCCAGGCAGGCAGAGTGCATCAGTGCACTGTTAACTCTGGGCCCTACTGATGGGTACTGATGCTATTGACTGTGTTGCTGCCAGTGGTTTTAGTAGAAGCCTCTCATATAATCCAGCCTTCTCCCCACTGGCTGAGTGACCCTCATAGATGCTGAACCCACCACCCCTGCCAGCAACTGCTCCAATGCTCTTATCTCCTGTCAGTGCAAGAATCAGACGATTGCATGTGGAACAGGGACAGTGAGAGGAGCCAGGAGCCTTGGGCAGATGTGGCGTAGCCAGGTGGTGATATTCTTCAGCAGACCTGATGGGCACCTGCACAGGAGCACCTGGCCGTGCTCTGCAAGATGACACCAGGGTCTTGGCATGGGCAACCCCCTAAAAATCCTCCAGTCCCTCTGGTCTCAAACACCAGCAGGCCAGAAGCATGTGGGGATGTCCATGCCTCGCTGCAGGCTCAAGGAGTGCCTGTGGGATGTGTAATGGTGGGGAGATGTGCCACAAGGGTATGGATTTGGGACCGGTGCAGTGCATCAACCACTCCAACATGGGCTCCTCTTGGGCATGGTGAGTGCTTGAAGCAAGGTGCATATCTGCACCTTGAGCAACACTCCATTGCGGCCCTCGGCGCATGGGTGCTCGATGGAGTGTCACTTTGGGATGTCTTTCTGTCCTGGGTGGGTATCTGTCCAGCCGTGCGCGCGGACGTGGCTCTGTGTCCCGGTGGGGCGGCTGGACCGGTGGGTCCGAGTGCGGCGGGGGCTGAGCTGGGGACAGGAGGCTCTTCCTCTGCCGCTGCCAGCTCCCGCGGTTTGCTTTTGTCCCTTCCTGTCCGCTCGTCTCAGCGCAGCGTGCGCCCTGGTTCCGTACCACGGGGATGTCACCGGGCCGCACGCGCGGCAGCGAGCAGTCGCAGTGCTGGTGGCGGGCCGGGAGCTCGCTCGAAACCGGCGGCACCGACTGCTTCCAGCGGGGCTCGGGTGGCTGCCGGGATCGGGCTCGGGCTCCAGGCTCACCGTCCTCCTCCTCCGCTGCGCTGGGACGGCGCTGGCTCGCCGCTGTGCCGATACCCGTTGCCATGGCTGCTCTGCTGATGGTGCATCGGCTGCTGCCGCCGTTACATCATTCCTGTAATACCTCCGCAGCGGCAGCCCGAGGCCGCGCGGCTCCGTGCGCAGCGCCGACGCCCCCCGCCAGCTTGAGACGAGCCTGATACAGGAAAGTTTGGCGGTGACTTCGAGCGAGAGAGAGGCGTCGTCTCACGGGAGCGTCGGCCCGAACTGAAACGACTCCCGATGGCGCTGTGGAATATCTCCCCGTGGATTCGGGATGCCTGGGCAGTAGGTAACAGGGATGCTGGCATGTAGCAGGGGTGACTCGGGGAGACGCTCGTGGAGGGCACGCGTTTTGCGCCCTCTGTCTGGCGATCCCGCAGGACGCTGTTCTCCCAGGAGAGGGTGAAGCTCAGCTCCCCACAGAGCAAACTCCGCTTGGCTTCAGCCCCAGTCCTCATCCACCTGCAGTGCCCATGGCATCCGGTGGCTGAACACTTGCTCGCTGTTAGTAAGACTTCAAGCTGTTACAGAGGGAGCAGCCCCCGCTGTGGCTGGTGGTGTTGGCACTTGCCCCTGCCCTGGACAACCTGGTGGGACCATCACAGTAGGACCTGCTGTGATCCTGCCCCGGCTTCCAGCTCTGCGAGGGGACATACCACTGGGAGCACATGGGGAGCAGCCTCCATCACCTGTCGTTAGTGCCTCTGCCCAAGCCTGCAAGGCCTGGGGCAGTGAGGGGCAGCTTCCCACCAGCCGTGCCTCAGTTTCCCCCTGCAGAGGGGCTGGTCATGCTCAGGGCAGGAGTACCGGAAATGCACAGGATGGAGCCAGTGCTCTGACTCTGCTCTCCCCAGGTGCCCTTCACCTTCCACAGGCATTTGCATGTGGTGGGGGCACCTCAGAGGCATTTTTCTGTTGAGCCTATCACCGATAAGCTTGGCAGGAGGGCCACTGCCAAGGCCAGCAGATCCTGCTCCTGCTGCAACAGCCCCACCGGCTGTATGTCCTCTTGCTGAGTGCTTCAGGCTGCTCCATCAGCCATGGGCTGGCTGCAAGCTCTTCAGCACATGCCCTGCTGAGCCATGAGTGCTGGCAGGGCTGTGCCAAAACCCCTCTAAGCAACACCAAGCCATCGGGGTGTCACACACACCTCTGCATGCAGGGTGATGCAAGCATGGTGCCCCCCTGAGTAACAAGTTCTGGGTGCCTGGTCTGTGGAGGGATGCTTGGCTCATCCTTCCTTTCCCACCCCTTCTACTCCTCTGCTGCTGCTTCTGCTGGGAGGATTATAGAATCACGGACTTGTTTGAATTGGAAGGGACCTTACAGCTCACCTAGTTCCAAACCCCTGCCATGAGCAGGGACACCTTCCACTAGAGCAGCTTGCTCCAAGCTGAAACCAGTGCTGCCAGCCCTCAGTGATGCCTGTGCCTCAGGAGAGCATCTGCTCATTTGTGTCCCCAAAGGGTTAGAGTGCGCAAAGCGGGTGCAGGCCCCCAGCACCCTTCCTTCCCTTGCTGTTGTGGCCATGCCGCCTTGCTCTCCCGCATGCAGCTGCAGGGCAGGACAGGGCAGGCTCTAGGCTTCCGCTTCACCCCAGGGCGGCCCTGGTTTTGGTGCTGCGGTTTGTGCACGTGGTGGGTGCCACAGGGAGCTGCAGTTGCCCCAGTACGGGCCAAGCTGGTGGAGGTAAGACCCTGTGCTGTGGCTTTGGTGTGGGAGGGGGGTGCAGGGGGTTGTGACCTGGGGGTGTCCCAGAGTCCCAGGGGATACTGTGTAGCTGCTGCAGGTCTGTGGGTGCTGGGGGATGTGTGAGCACCTGCCAAAGCCAAGGGCCGGGTCTGTGCAGGGGGGTGCAGTGAGCTGGGGTGTGGGACCCATCCTTGGGGTGCACCTGGAAATGGATGGGGCACCAGCGGGTCCCTCCCTTTGACAAAGAAAGCGGCTTGTGTGGCTGGGGTCTATAGAGGCGATCATGTAGTCCCTGTGCCCTGTGGCCCTTCCCATTGCCAGTCAGGGGTTTGGGAAGATGCCCTGATGTTGGCTTCTATTCCCAGGGATGACTGGGTGCATGGTATGAGTCAGGGACCAGGGCACAGCGCTTCTGCCAGCCCCTCTGGGCAGGCACCAGGCTGGGAGGTGAGAGCAGGAAAAGCCTCCTCCCTGTGTGAGGAAAGGGGCTGGTTCGCCTGTGGAAGGGAAAGCTGCATCCCAGAGCGGCATTGCCCGTGGGCCTTGTAGCGGGTGAAGCTCAGACTGTTCACACACACACACACACACGCCCCGACACCTCTTGGTTGGTATGGAAACGAGTCAAATTATTGAGGGGAGGAAGAAAGAAGGAAAGAAAAGGAAAAGGAGGAAACCTGGTGTTAAGGCAATGTCGTTATGGTAACATAAATTAGAAAAGTAACTAGGCTGGGGACGTGGCACTTCATCTCTGGGTGCTGGGTGGTGTGAAGGGTCTGCTGCTCCATCCATACCTGAGGAAGGGTGGGCAGCACAGGCAGGACCCATGGATGGGACACACAGGCAGGATGGCACCTGTGAGCAGCAGGGGTGATGCTTGGGGTGCGGTGCCTCGTGACCAGCTGCTGCAGGAGTGGGGACACAGCTTGTGCCAGGGGTGCTGGCCCCATTCTGGAGCTGTTGCCCTTCTTCCAGGCCAGTGGGATAGCTGTGATTGCCTTGGCTGGCTCTGGCATGAAGCAGGGTGCCGCAAGCTGTGGTTTGGCTCACTGGGGACAGGCATCCTGCAGCCCTGTGGCAGAGGGGAGTGTTTGTCATGCTGGCAGGGAGTGCCTGGACCACTGGGAAGGCGAGGGGCATGCACACAGCCCAGGTGCAATTGTCGGGACAGCTCAGGTGGATGAGGAGGTGCTGGCTGCTGCACGGTGATGTCCTGGCTATTGGATGGAGAAAGGGACATCAGACCCACATTCTGGTGGTGACACCCAGCCCAGTGCCACGACCTGGTGCCGGCAGCAGCCATCCCTCTGCCCACACCAGGGGCAGCTGCAGAAGGATCCTGGGGGTGAGGCCCTGGTGATCCACAAGCTGTTCAAAGCTCACAAACTGCTCCCTGCTCTGCTCCCCCAGCTCCAGAACAAAAACCACACCTGGTGGGAAACCCACATCCACTAGGAGCAATGGTGCCAGTGCTCCAGGTCCCGTGCCAGCGCCTGTGTGCCAGAGCACGTTTCTGAGGATGTGGACAAGCTCCTGGCCCATCTCCATGGAGGTTTCTGCCCCAGGAGACCGTTGACCTTGCGAGGAGCTCTACCCGGTGTGACGAAAGCACTGAGGCCCCTTTGCTCCCTCCATTCTGGTTGCAAGTTCTGCTCCTCTGGTTGCTTCAACATGCGCGGCACTTCCTGCGCCTGGAGCAGCGGGGCAGTCACTGGGCAGCAGCACTTGCTTCCTTCCCCAATTACACCCCTCTCCCTTCCTGCCGGGCTCTGGCAGTATGCAGGCATGGTGCCCAGCCCTGGTGTGGTGTAGTGCTGCATCTGGTCCCACGCAGCAGCAGCTTTCTGGGGTGGTTCTGCTGGGGTGTGACACTGCCACATCCCAGTCCCATGCTCCCGGATGGTGCTATGGTGGGATGAGTGCTGTGCAGGGTTGCAAAGAAGCCACCCTCCCAGCTCCTTCTCATGCTACTCCCTCCTGCTCACAGCCACCTCTAACCTGGACGTGGAGACCAAGCAAGCCGCGCATGCCAAGCTGCCATGGCAGCAGCCTGTGAACGTGTTCCTGGCAGCTGGGCGCCCGCCAGGCATGGAGCAGCTGCACCAGGAGGCACAGCTCAACCTGCAGAGCATGCTGCAAGGTACCGGGGCAGGGGTGGCAGGGTTGGGAGCTGCCCCAGGCATGCGAGCAGCATCCCAGCCACTCCTTGGGAGCCCCATGCCACAGTAGTTGGGTCTGGGGGGGGGTCCAGGCCTCAGCAGCCCATCTCTGATCTCCACTCCAAGTCACTGCAGCAAGAAGTCAGGAGCCTGGTTCCACCAGGAGCTGGCGGATGCAGCTCAGGCATCAATGAGATCAGCAGCCCCGCCTTCCCACAGCCTGTAATCACATCAGCTGGGCCCTAGCAGAGCCAGTCCCACCACGACACAACCAGCAGCAGTAATTAGCTCAACAATTGCAGGATGGGGAGACACTGAGCTCTCTCCTGGCTGCCCCTGCCTCCTGCAGGCTCTCTGTGTCCCCAGGCAGGAGCAGGGGGAGCTGCCCCCAAGCCCAGCATTCTTCCTCGGGGTCATAGAAAGAATCACACAATGAATCCCAGGATGTTTTAGGTTGGAAAGAACTTTAAAGCTCCTCCAGCTCCAACCCCTGCCACGGGCAGGGACACCTTCCATAGAGCAGGTTGCTCCAAGCCCCTGTGTCCAACCTGGCCTTGAGCACTGCCAGGGATGGGGCAGCCACAGCTTCTCTGGGCCCACTGTGGCAGCACCACAGCATCTTCACAGAGAAGAGCTGCTGCTAAGAGCTCATCTCAGTCTCCCCTCTGCCAGGTTAAAGCCATTCCCCTTGGCCTGTCCCTACAGGCCCTTGTCCAAAGCCTCTCTCCAGGTTTCTTGTAGCCCCTTTAGGCACTGGCGCTGCTCTAAGGTCTCCTTGGAGCCTTCTCTTCTCCAGGCTGAACCAGCCCAAATCGCTTTTCCACCTCCCTAGCTGCCTGTGTGCAGCAGGGACATGAAGCCAGCCAGTGGACAGAGGGCTGGGATGGACACACATCCCTCCATGTTCTCCTGCCCTGGGAGCAAAGCTCTGCCTGCAACCTGCAGCCAGGCAGGATCCCAGGCACTGTTTCCCTTGCAGAGGAGTATGAGGAGCAGTACAGCGAGAGCAGGGTCACCGGGCAGACCTTCCGCAGCACTGGGCACCCGCCCCCTGACACCCCCACGGAGCCATCACCCCGACCCCCACCTGCCAAGCACCTTGAGTTCATGCTTATGGTGAGTGCCGGGGCGCAGGGCTGGGTGGCATGGCCCTGGTGTCACCGGAGAGGAGCTGGTGTGGCAGGGCTTGGGGCAGCTGTGTCCTGCCCCTCTCCCACTGACGTGTGCCGTGCCTGTCCCCCCGCAGCCCCCGAGCCGGCGAGCGACCGACGAGGAGAGCACCAGCATGAGTGCACTGGGTGCACGACCACCTGAAACCTGCCTGAGCCTCCCCACCAGCCCGGACAAGCAGCCCACCTGGCCTAGGGCCTTCCCCCTGCCCACCCTGGAGGAGAAGCAGCAGCACCCATCCTGCTCCATCCAAACAAACATCGTCCCCATCAATGTCTCGGGTAGGGCAGACCTCACTGGGCAAGCCAGAAATAGGGGGCACATGGGCAGAGCCTGGGGTGCAGAGCTGGGGGGGCAGGGCTGGGGAGGAGGGAATGGAGCAGGAGACTGCAGCACCACACTGGGATCCATCATTGCCATCCCTGCTGCCATCCGCAACTGTGTGTGCCTGATCCACCAGCCCCTTTTTCCCACTGCACTGCCCAGCCACCAGTTGTGGGGTCACCTTGTCCTCGCTGCACCCTACACAGCCAGTCTGACCTGCCTGTCTGTCTGTCCACCTGTCCATCCATCCTCACAGCAGCACGGTCCTGCCTTGCCCTTGCAGACATGAGTGCCAGCGCTTGAGCAAATGCACCTTCTGAAGGCCAGAGATGGCTTTCTGCCCTTTCCCTCCACAATGAAGAGACGTCCTGGGATCGCCAGGTCTCTCTCCCTGCCTTGCTGTTCCTCACATCCACGTCCGCAGCAACACTGGCCCCATTAACACAGCAGCCCAGCGGTGCAGGGTCCTCCCCAGCACAGCCCAGAGCCCGTTGTGCAGAGCAGGGCCAGTCTCTGCCCCTTTTCCCGCATCCCACCTCCATCCACAGCGCCTGTGCTGATGCTGGCTGTGCCTCCATGTCCTGCGCTTCATGGTCACCACCCTTGTCCATCCCACACTGGTGCCTGCAGTCCCATCCCAGGCCAGGGGCATGGAGGGGCACAGTGCACCTCTGTGGACAGCCTGTTTGTTTTGGCTACAGGGCAGCACTTTGCTAGGCACGCGAGTGCTCGTCACTCCCTGTTTAACACAGAGACCGCGATGAACCCCAAGTCCACCCTGCGGCGTAGACGGACCATTATTGGATTCCCTAACCTGTCCCTGCGAGACCAAGGTGACAGAGCTGCTGTGATGGGGGCAGAGCTGCCATGACCTGGGGCAGAGCTGCCCTGGGGGCAAGCAGTCAGTCCTCAGGAATGCCCCAGCCATCGTGCTGGCTCTGCTCCCTCCTGGGACATTGGTGCTGCACACTAGTGATGCTGGGCTAGCTCTACTGCTGGCGTGGCACTGGGAATGGCCCCTTCACCGCTAGTCAGTGGGAAGGCCGACTAAGCTTCTCTTAGTGCTGGGAGTCACCTGGCTTTGGCTCCGGCATGACAGAGCAGGGGCCTGCGGGCACACACCCTGCCCAGGTGCCCAGGTCCTCGCTGTGTCAAGGCTGGTCACACAACTCAGGGTGCTGCAGCGCTCCTAGCATGGCCATGGGGCAGTGTTGGACCCCATGGGGACAGCAGCCAGACCAGCTTGGGGGCATTGTTGTGGAAGGCGTAGAGAAACCAGAGCCACCCTGTTCTCAGAGCAGGCAGGGGCAGGAGGAGAGGCCAAGGCACCCACTGAACCAGGGGGTATCATCACTGGGTAGGAGGAGGGTTTTCCCCATGACAGCGATCAAATAAGGTTGTCAAAGCCCCTCCTTTGGAGATCTTGAGTGTCCTGTTCCAAGCAGGGTACCCGCATCCTTCCCCATCCAGGCTCTTCTGAGAGGAGAGCCTGGGCTCTGAGAGCTACTGTGTCCCTCCCTGACCTGGGCAGCAATGCCTTGCTGTGCTCTTCTTGGTCCCAGTCTGTGTCCCCACCATGGGGCAGCGCTTTGGTCACCGTGGGGCCAATGTCCCCATGGATAGAGAAGACTCCTGCCACGACTGCTAAGGTGTCCCTGGCGCAGCCCAGCCATCAGATCCCCGGCTGAAGGGCTAACACCAGCCAGGGACTGTCCGCAGTTGGGTTATGGCCATGTCAGCGCAGGGGTAAGAGGGTGTCAGCTTGGCCCCCCCAGTCCCCCTGGGCACATTTCAAGCCTGTTCAGAGATGCAGCCCCGGAGGCTGGCTGTGGGGTGGGACAAGTCCTGCTCCCCTGCACACAGCGCTGACCTGGCTGTGTCCCTCCTTGCAGGCAGCACCAACGGCCCCACATCTGCCGGTCCCGCACCCATCGCTGAGTCTGTCTCCTGCAGCTTCATGCCCGAGGCGGCAGGGCCAGAGCCGCAGGACAGCCGCCCCCGCCAGCCGCGCACCGCCCCGCTGAGGAAAACCTTCAGCGACCTGGGGGCGCGCTGCTGCCCCATGGACCCCACGGCCACCCCCTGCGCTGGCACCTGCAACGGCCCACACGGACCCCCCTTCCCGCCGCCCTGGAGCTACACGGGCCCCCCCAGCCCCGCCAGCGGCCATGGCACGGGCCCGGCCTGCACCTCTCCGGGAGGCTCCAGCCCTTTGCCCGGCCCCGGCTCGCCCACTGCAGCCTTTGCTGCCACCGCCGCCGCCACTGCCGCCTTCTTCATTGCTGCCGAGGAGCATGCGGGCAGCAATGGGCACGGCTCCTTCTCCGGCGCGGTGCCCCAGTCCCCCTGCGTGGGGGAGCAGGGCTATGAGGGCCGAGGCTCCAGGGGGAACTTGCTGCCAGAAAGCCGAGCAGAGGCCGAGCCCGCAGCGGGGCTGATGCGGCTGGAGGTGGAGCGCGCTGGGTGCCGGTTCCGCGAGCGCTCGCTGTCGGTGCCCACCGACTCGGGCTCGCTGTGCTCCGTGGACATCGCATATGCCGAGGTACGGCGGGGCAGTGCCAACTACACCCTGGGCTACCCCAGCGCCAGCTCTGAGGGCAGCACCAGCACCGACAACGTCTCGCTGGGGCTGGGGCTGGAGCAGGAGGGGCAGCGTCGCCAGCGCTCCAAGAGCATCTCCCTCAAGAAGGCCAAGAAGAAGCCCTCACCGCCAACACGCAGCGTCTCACTCATCAAGGAGGGCCCGGATGATGTGGAGCCCGGCCTGATGCTGCCCAAAGACCAGAGGCCCAAAAGCCTGTGCATCCCCCCGGAGCCGCAGGGACACCGGCTAGTGCATGCTGACCCACGGGGGAGCGCAGGCAGGGAACCCGAGGGCATGGCCGCCCCCCTCCAGTGGCATCTCACAGACTGGAAAGCCGGTGCAGATCCCCCTTACCGCTCCCTGTCCAGCTCCAGCACTGCCACGGGGACCACGGCCATCGAGTGCGCCAAGGCACAGGGCAGCTCCGAGTCACTCATGTCCCCCTCTGTCTCTCGAGCCACGACGCCCTCCCAGCTCTCAGCTGAGGTGGACCCCAAGAGCTCCTCCCCCAGCAGGCCCCCGGGGCTAATGTCCCCATCCAGCGGGTACTCCAGCCAGTCTGAGACCCCAACCCCCACCGTGCCCACCTCCACTGTCCTCGGGCAGTCCCCCCGCCAGGTCCGGGTGAGGCCACTGGTGCCTGAGAGGAAGTCCTCGCTGCCCCCCACATCCCCCATGGAAAGGAGCCCCAAGGCCCGGCTGTCCTTTGACCTGCCACTCACACCCCCAGCCCACCTCGACCTCTCAGGGCTGAAGATCTCCCTGAAGGGGAAGAAGAAAGTCAGCCGGCACCACTCCGACTCCACCACCTTCGCCACCAAGCTGGCCCAGAAGAGCAGCCCCATCATGCCCATCATGCCCGTGGTGACACAGTCCGACCTGCGTTCTGTGCGCCTGCGCTCCATCAGCCGCTCTGAGCCCGAGGACAATGCCGATGGCCCCGAGCACACAGAGGAGCTGCCGTGCATGCGCTGCCCACTGCCCAACAGGAAGGTGAAGCCACCAGTGGCAGAGAAGCCACCGCTGGCCAAGCGGCCCCCCAGCATCCTGCCCAAGCCCCCGGCACTGCGGAAGGAGGGTCCCCTGCCCCCCACATCCCCGCCAGGCACCGCTGCCACAGCTGCCACCAAGGGGCTGCCACAGGATGGCTTTGTGGCTCTGCGGAAAGGGGAGTTGAGGAGGGACCTGGGGGAGCCCCTCACAGCCCCTGTGCCAGCAGTGGGACTGCGGCGGCTCTCACATGACAGCCTGGAGGATGAGCCATGGCTGCCGCGGAGGAAGTCTAAGGTGCCGCCGCCAGTACCCAAGAAGCCCAGCGTGCTGTACCTGCCGCTCGTGCTGGCCCCTGTGCTGGGAGCCAGTACTGGCGACCCAGCACCCACCCCCAGCCCCATCATCACACTAGATGCTGACCCCACGTGCTGCGACCCTGATGCTGAGGACCTGCTGTCCCCAGGGATCCCAGGCACAGTAGCAGCCAGTGACACCCCCCCGGAGCAAGGTGAGGGTCTGTCCACTCCTGTGGTGGTTTCACTCTGGGGCAGGGCAGGGCAGGGCAGGGCAGGGCAGGAGCCCCAGTGCTGCACAGAGTGGTTCACTGCAGTCTCCTCCCACCACAGGCAGCCCGGCAGACCCTGGCACAGAGGAGAAGAGCTTTGCCAGTGACAAGATGGCCAATTCCATCACTGAGGAGGACGATGAAGTGTTTGTGACATCGCGCACCACGGAGGATCTCTTCACTGTGATCCACAGGTATGGGGCTCCTCCTGTGCCACTGCCACACCTCAGGTGTTCAACTTCAGGCTTCTGCTGCTTTGGGCCCCGCAGAGTTCAGCAGCCTGAGTGCAGCCAGGCTGGGGCCACCTGCTCCTAAGGGGGTTGGGGGGGGTCTACTGTGCCATCAGCCTTGGGGCAATTCAGGCCTTGCTGCCAGGGGAGTGTTTGCCATCACCTTGGTGCATCCCCTGCCATGCATGGGACCTCAGTGGAGCTGCACAGCAACAGAGACTGCGACTGGCAAAAGTTCTTCCCTGTGAGGGTGCTGAGGCGCTGGAGAAGAGAAGCCCAGAGAAGCTGTGGCTGCCCCATCCCTGGCAGTGTTCAAGGCCAGGTTAGATGGAGCTTGGAGCAAGCTGCTCTAGTGGAAGGTGTCCCTGCTCATGGTAGGGGGTTGGGATAAGCTTTAGGGTCCCTTCAACCCAAACGAGACTCATCCCATACAGACACTGGCAGCAGCCTTCACCTGGGGCTGCTCCCACCACATGTCTCTTTGATGCCCAGGTCGAAGAGGAAGGTCCTGGGGCGGAAGGAGCCTGGTGACACCTTTGCCAGCCGGCCCAACTCCCACTCACCTGCTGTGACTTCAGGCTCCCCGACCAGCAAGTCCCCAGCAGCAGTTGCAGTGGCAGCACCGGGCAGCACCGGGAAGTCTTCCACCAGGAATGAAGACTTTAAAGCCCTGCTCCAGAAGAAGAGCAGCAAAACCAGTGCCGGCACCCGGCCATCTGCTGCTGAACTGCTCAAGACCACAAACCCACTGGCTCGGAGGGTCATGACAGAGTTTGCCCCTGAGCTGGACAGTGCCAGCAGCCCCAGGAGCCAGCCCTAACCATGTGTGGTCCCTTCTGGCCAAGGAGGGCTGGAGATGGCTGTGGAAGGAGCATTGCTGCGGATGCAGCGGCCTGGCTGCCCACTGAGCTCCGGGTCTCACCAAGGGCTTTCTTCTGCCTTTGTTTCTTCCTTGGAGAGCTGCATTTGGAGCCTGAGTGTCTCTGATGGAGCAGCGCCAAATCCAGGCTGGAAGAGGTGGCCCCATGGCTGGGACCATCCTGGCTGCTCGAGAGGCAGAGTGGGATGGCAGCCTTGCAGCGAAGCTAGCTTGAAACTGTGTGGTCAGTTCGGCATGTGGTACTTTAAATGGCTTTTCTAATGCACAGTGGTGATGATGATGTTTTATTCTCTTTCATTTGACATTGTACCTTGAGTTTCCCAGGCAAAGATCCCAGGTTTGAGTTCGGCTGAATACATGGAGATGTACTTTGGGAACATGTGAGGGGGCCGGCTGGAACCGAGGTTGCTTTTGACGAGCTGCTAGAGGTTCCCCCTCCTCATCCCAAGCACCCTCCCTGCCACATGGGGACACAGCACCCGGTGCCGTAGCTGGCGCGACGACCTCAAGCCAACCCCAGCCCTTGAAAGCCCCGAAAATGCTGCATTTCAGAGCTCATTGGCTCTCGCTCCAAAACAAACCCCAGGGTTGCTTCCACTGCCAGTGCTGGGAGCCTCATCCCGCCTGGAGCACCGCATGTGGAGGGGGCTCCACCAGCCCCCCTGTGCTCCGCAGCCCCCCGGCACCAGCCCTGGCGTCTGGTGCCTCATGCATCGCACTGGAGCACAAGCACCTCCTGCAAACATCGGCCACATCACCACCGAAGCACAGAGGCTACCACCAAGCCATTGGCCAAACCCATCCAGACGCCACCTCCGGTGACTCCTGGGGTCCCTCTGCGGTTACCCCCCACTTCCCGCAGCAGTCTCCCATGGGTAACCCCGAGGAGGTGGCACGTTCTGTGGCAGCGCTGGCAGACATGATGCTGACACCACTGAAGGGTGGTCTGCACATCCCTGGCTGGGAGCCAGCCCTTTTCCTGGGGCACAGTGGCAGGCGCAGAGTGGGATTCATCCCCCTGGTCCCCCGCTGCTTCGCCCTGGCTTGGTTCCAGCTGGGAGCAGAGGCCGCAGTGATGGGTCAGGGTCAGCTGCAGGGCCGGAGCAGGGCACAGGAGGAGGGCAGGGCTGGGGGGAAGCACCAGTCCCAGCTCCAAGCATGTTTAGAACCATTTCTGCTTTATCCCCCGATGTGTCCTTGCCAGCCGCAGTGTGGCATGCTGCTCCCAGGGGAGCAGGGGGCACTGGAGCGGGGGGCTAGGGCTGGCCTGGGGGATCTCTGTCCTCTTGGGAACATGCCTCGTGTTCACTCCCATCCATGCACCAAGGCTGGATTTCACCCTCCAGGAGGCTTCACGCCCCTCACAGTCGACTCCCCTTCCCCTTGGCTCCCACAACTTGCATGTGGCTCCCTGCCCTCACCAGGGCTGCGGATTTAAGCCTGTAATTCAGATCCAGGCTGAGAAACTCAGGAAAAAATAGAAAAACCCAAGGAAAAGAAGCGCTATGAGATGTCCGTGCTCAAGCCCCCTCCCGGTCCCAGCGCCGGCTCCATTCCTGGCCCCGCCACTGCCCAGCTCGGCACAGGGGTCTGCTGTGCTAGGATGGGGCACGGGGACGGGGAGCGAAGCCCCGGAACGGGTCCATTTTGCACATGACTGCTCAGGAAACACAGTGGCGGTGGCCAGGGGACAGCAGCGAAGCGGGCTGCGGACGGGGGGCTGCCCCCAACAGAAACTCAGCACCGCTGGGTTGTCCACTGATGAAGGAGGTCTGGGGAAGGTGGCTCCTGGCTGCTGGGCCGTGGGATGGAGATCCCCAGCTCTCGAATAGGCTCTTCCCAGTGGAGCTGTCCCTGGCCGCTCACTCCCTCCTCCTTGTGCGGGTGCAGAGGTGCTGGGGAGCGCCGGGGCGGTGGTGCCGGCCCCCCTGCGGGCCCATGCTCCCGGTGTGTACGGTTTAACCTGCCAGCTCCAGCTTGGTAAACTGCTCCTGCTGACGGCTGCCTCTGCGTGCTTCTTGTGCCTGCCGCGGGGCCGGGTGCGGGGGACCCCAACACCGCTGGGGTGGCTCCAGGGGACACCGGGGGGGCGCGGGACCTCTCACAGCGTCAGCCGTGTGCCCGAGTGCCCAAAGGGCTCTGGATGAGCATAGGGACACTGTGGGGAGGGAGGTGACCCTGGGGGGGGTGCTG
>JAOEHY010013399.1:0-17167 GCA_025447955.1 Psilopsiagon aurifrons | reverse complement strand
AGAAAAGCCAGGGGGGGGGGGGGTCCCAGGCAAAGGCATTGCTCTTTGTCAGCTACGCATGAGCTCCTCCAGCACCAATGATGCCTTTGTTTCCATTGATGCCTTCATTCCCATTGATGTGCTCTTCCAAAAACAAAGTTTGGAAACCCTTTTCTGTAACCCAAAACCAACAGAAACCCCAACCCCACTGTGTTTGCTTCACACAACCCTGCTGTGAGAAGCAAACATGACTTTCTTGAACAGTTTTCTTCCTTTTTTTCAAGAGAAAAGCCCCCAGTGGATCCAGCCTTCTCACCTTCCACATTTTTCCATGAAATAACTGAAGGGACAAAGCCCCAGCTCCCATTTCACTATACTGGAGATGAAGAAAATGTCTCACCAAGGGTTAATCTGCATGTTTAGGACCTTGGTTTGCTTTGGATCAGGCTGTATGAGATCCAAATGACCTCTTTAAACCTCAACAGCTTCAGATTTAAGTGATCCAAATGAAAAGGCTGAAAAAATGACCCAAAATTGACCCATTTGGAAGATCAACCTTGATCCCCACCTGTGTAGTAATTCAGAAGAGAGATGCACACTGCAAAGTGTTTCGGAATCAGTGCTTTTTAATCCATAAAAGGTGAGAGTCCATGTACAAAATCAACCAAAACAAAACCACTGGTGTTAGGGAAATTATCCAACTCACACAACACACAACCCCTCCGCTGATGCCAATGGAAGAGTTGGGTGATGCAGGTGGAAACGCGACGCGTAGGCTTCTAAATAAATACATCCCCAGCTCCAAGATGTCCCTGTTGGCAACACATTTAGAATCAGGGGGAAGATGCTGCTGGGATGCTTTAACGGGAAGGTGGCCTTTCCTGTGAACCCACCTCCTTCCTTAGCGCTCAAGCAGCTGGGAAGATGACGCAGGAAATCTGACTGCACCAGATGGTGGCAGCCGGATCTCTAATCCGGTTTGATGATGTCTCGGTCTATAGAGAGGCTTCTTGGTTGTTAATACAGAGCTAGAAGCCCTGTGGAAGAAGTTCTTTACTGGGAGAGAGGTGAGGCATTGGAACAGGCTGCCCAAAGAAGTGGTGAACACTCCATCCCCGGCAGTATTAAGGCCAGGTTGGAGAGGGCTTGGAGCAACCTGCTCTAGTGTAAGGCATCCTTGCCCATGGCAGGGAGGCTGGATCTAGATGATCTTAAGGTCCTTTCCAACACAAAGCATTCCATGATTCTCTTATTTAGTTTTCCCTAACTAAAACCAGGGCTGAAAGCTCAGCACTTGGGCATTGTGCCACCAAGAAGTCATGATACCACCGCATGGGGATGCTCTCGTGACGATATCCTCTGCACGTTCACTCCTTTAAACTAAATGTGTCACCACTTAAAAAGTACAAAAATACAATTGCATCTCTGAAGGGTATTTTATACCTACCAAGATCATCCAAGCACTGAAGAGCAGACAGCTCTTTAGCCTTCAGAAAAATAATGCACGAGGCAGAAATGGGATGGAGAAAATGGTGCCAATATATCTAAGAGCGTATTCGGAGTCTCCCAGCATTTCCAGTACAATTACCAAGATGCATGTATCCATCAGCCCAGCTCCGGTACGAATGCTGACAGCACAGTGTTAGGGTATTAGCAACGTGTGCAAGATCCAATACTAGCACAAATTTAGTAGTTTAATAATCTGGAGGAGCTATCTTCCTGGAATTTTAATCTCATACCAAGCAAAAAAAAACCCAGCAAGGCTCTTAGCTATTAATCTACTCACATATTTAGGGCAATCCACGTCTACTGATTAAAAGAAGCGAGACAAATGCACCTTAAGTCTTTCCCTTTTCTTCCAAAGAAGCAGCTGGGCTGCATTTGCTGCACCAACCTGGGTGGTTATTAATAAAACACAAACAAAAAGCACTAAAAATATGGTCAAAACCATTCTAATTTCAACCCATCTCAATGGGACATCCCCTAACTGGTACCACGGCAGAGATGCGCAGCCCGGTGCTGCCTGTGCTGGACCCCACAATGGGATCACAAGTCCCACACTATCCTCTCTTCTGAAAAAGGACAGTAGAAGGTGGAACTGGATTCAGCTCTGCCAGCAGCTCTTGGTAAGCAGTGGTTCCACCTTCTACCTTGCAGAGAAAGCCTAGGAGATGCTAAAGAAGGTTACAGCTTTTGCTTTAATGGCTGGGGCTTGGTTTGGCTGCTCCTCGCACCGAGCAGAAGACACAAACCAGTCCCTGCTCATAGTGAAGCACAGCTCCCCCCAGGTCCCCCTAAGAGCAAAATAAAAGTTAAAAGATCAAGGATAAATCAGTGTTTCCCCACACTGTTTAGGCTGAGAGTGGTTTAACACAGGAGCTGGGAGATGGAGGAGCTGGTGCTGTGCATCACTCGCCTCTTTGGAGAGGATCCGACCAGCGGCACATCCCTGGGACACGGGGGTTCCTTGCAGCACCAACAAAAGCACAGCCCGGAGGCCACCAGCGCGTGCAAGGGTTCATGGGCAGCCAGCCCTGGAGTGGTGGGACACAAACTAACCCTGTAGCTGCTTCAGTACATGACCTCGTTGTCTCCCACCGTAGTGAAGGGGATGCCGTAGGTGCTCTTCTTGCTCCGCTTGCTCTTCTTGCTCCACACCAGCAGCGTGCTAGCACTCTTGCTGTTCATCAGGCTCTTCCGGCTGTTCTCCTTGTTGCTTTTCAGCACCCCACTGCCTGAGGACATTGCTGCTGCCTTCTTGTCTGCCTGTTTGGGAAGCAGAGAGGGATATGAAGACAGGGCAGCACATGAACTGCAGACAAGATGCCTGGCCTCAGCCCTGCACTTCCAGCAGGAGCCTGGAGAGCCTCTTGCGTTTCCCACCTAAGGCTTGAGATGTGACTTACAGCTTTCGGTCCCTCCGAACCCTGCAGGGTTATCACACCGATCTCCACTCCCTCCTCCCCAGTGCTCTTCAGCAGTTGCACCACCTCAGCATGCTTGGACCACTTGCAATCCTTGCCATTCACCGAGATGATGTAGTCTCCCTCCTTCAACCCAGCTTCCTGCAGGGAAAGAGAGAAGATGCACACGTTTGAGCTCATGGATGACACTACATGCGGTCTGCTTGGTGTGCACCTCATTCCATGGGTCCCAGTGCTACAGAGACAGCCACAAGGAGGGCTGGGGTCCATCCTCCACCTACAGCATAAAACACACAATGCCTTCATCATCCTAACGCTTTCACATCTGCTCTGCAGCATGTGGGATGCTCGACAGGCTAAGCACCTCTTTTGCTGCTGCTGGAGATGACCACACTCAACACCCAGCCTTGCAAAAAAAGCATCCAGCTCTGACTCTCATAAAGGTTAAATGCTGCAGGTCTACAGAAAAAATAACATATATATATATATATATATATAATATTGCCTGCAAGCCTTGATCCTTCAGAAAACAGCAGGTTCAGCAAGGTTCTGCGCACCCTTCATCCATCAAGGCACCAAACAAGGCTCTTGATGTGGCAGCTCAGGGCTGTGGGGACAGCATCAGAGCAAGGAGCAACTCAGCCAGCACATGTCAGGCCAGCTGCAGTGGAGGTTTAGAAGCTTATCCACACTGGGACAGCCACATTTTGGCGTCTATCTGGAGTCCAATCCCACCCCAGCTAAGTGCAATAAAGCCCATGAGACAAGATATGGACCACATATGGTCTTTGAGAAGATTTTAGTCTCCCAGAAAGGGAAATCCTGCTGCCAAGAGCATGTTGTTACAGAGATGCTGGGCTCTGGATGGCAGGCTTGATGCTGAACAGTACTGAGGGAATGGGGAGACCTTTTCACATCCCACCAGCCTGCTCCTGAAAGCTTCTGCTGGAATACAAAGTGTCCCCTGATACATCAGAAAGCCTAGAAATAAGTTTTCCCTGTGATAACTCGTGTTTCAGACTTGCCATCTTGTTCTATCCACTGTCACGTCCCAAAATGGGGGAGAAGGGAGCTGGGTGTTTGCCAAAGAGAAGCTGCCAGCAGATACAAACTGAGCTAATCTCTGTTTTTTTCCCTGAGCTGTCTCCTAAGGAATTAAAAACAACTCCATTCATTCCTAACACCCACCTGCAAGCCCCAGCCTGAGATCCGACAGGGATGAGTCTCCACCTCAGCACACCAATGCAGTTACCAACTGAGTGTTAAGACCTAAAACCACCCCAATACCCCTCAAGGCATCCTCTGACATCTCAATTCCAGCATCCCCATGCAGACAAGATCCTGGGGTACTCACAGAAGCACAGCCCCCTGGGATAACCCCAGCAATGAGGACAGGGGAGTCTCCTCGGAGTGTGAATCCAAACCCATTCTCTCCTCTCATCAGATGGACTCTCCGCACTGGGTACCACTTGTTTTTGGCTGAGAAAACCGAAAGGGGCCCCTGGGATGAGGTGGAAAGATGGAAAGAACATTTTGGTGCAAGAACAACAGCCTGGAGACATGCAACCTTGCAAAACACCCACTGATGGGGAGGAGGCAGAGCAAGAAAGCACATATTTGCTTTTCTTTAAGGATGTGATTTGGAGCCTGGAGGGAGTTTTACTCTTCCTGCACACCCAAAAGGTGGATTTATGCACTACAAAGCCAGAGGTGCTTAAAAAGCCCATGTCAGATGTCAGCAGCAGCAGCAGCAGCTTTGTGCAGGTTGGGAAGGACCTTAAGAGGTTTCTTGTCCAACCTTCTGCCCAGAGATAAGGTCTGGACCTCTCTCCCTGAACTGCCCCACTCCTGCAAGGCACAGCAGTGAGCTGGTATCTGTCTAGACACAATAATCCTGGAGCAAAGAAAAGAGAAAGCTCTAATGGGAAGAGCTTAATTCCCTGGCTCCTTAAGTCCCCTGTTCAGGAACAAACAGTACCCAAGGAGGATGATGGGCGGTGAGGATTTCCCCTGCTGCCTGGATCTGGGGGATGCAGCCCAACTGGGGTGGTCCAGTAATAGGGTGTGAGGTGGTGTTCAAATCCATCTCCTGTCTTTTCCCCACCTTTTTTATGCCCACAGGAGCAGGATACACCTGCGTGTCTTGGGGCTGTTCAACCAACCTTTCTCTGGGGTGCTGCACAGCCCCTGAGGGGCATGGGGCACAGGGACAGCACAACCAGGTCCCATAACAGCCGCAAAGCTCAGCCCTGCTCCCCAGAACCCTGTAAGCCTAAAGAGGGGAGAGATAAAGGTCCAGTGGGATATTCCTAGTGCCTTTCAGCTGGCAGCATCCTGCCTCCAAAAAGCTTCCTCTAAAGGGTCCCTTTGGCCCTTTCTCAGGTAAAACCCACCCTAAATGCCTGTGCTGCTCCACTGTGCACTGGTGGAGCTTTGTGACCCATTTAGGTCTTGCAAAAACAGATCCATGCACCCTAACCCTGCCCTTGCACATGCCCCTGCCTGCTTTTCCTCCTTGGAAAGCCACCCATGGGTGCAATGGCTGCACTAGAGAGGGAGAAGAGGCAGAAGGAAAGAGAAGGAAGGAAACCGGCAAGCAGAACATGCAGGGGAGGAGGAGGAGATGTCTGCTCCCATGGGGCACCCTCCATCCCATAGCTGTACATACCAGCCTGTGGAAGAGGTCGGTCACCTTCACCTGGGAGAAGTTGGGGGATTTGATCTCTGGTTTCTGGTGCGTTTTGGCTGGCAGAGGGGAGAGAAAAGCACATACACTGCGGTCAGGCGGTCATGACAGCTACCGCCTCTACACTGTGCTCCCCGAAGAAGGATTTTACAGCCCATAAGCGCTCAGGCAGCTGCCACACATGCAACCCAGAGCCCCTGTTCCTACCTGTGATGACAGGGAGCTCTGATCCCCAGCAACATGCCATAAACTTACCATGGAAGTTTGCCCACCCCATGCAACCTCAGCTCCACTTACGGTGAATATCTGGAGCATCTCCAGTTTCAAAGAAGTCCTCCTCATGGTCGATTTCGGAGTATTTGCTCAACGAACGCTTGTGGGCAAAGGAGAGGACCTCCTGCAGGATATCCATCTTCCTGAGGATCTTACACAAGCCGTGAATCCTCATGGCTTCCTCATGCTTCATGATGGCTTTCTTCAGATGCGCTTTGCCTGCAAAGGAGCAGAGAGATCTGAGTCCAAGCGGAGCGGAGCTGTTCCCTCTCGGCTGCCTACGGATGACAGCAGCTCCCAGGGCTGTGGTGCCACCCCGACGTGACTCAGGGACAGCCCAGTCACGTTTGCAGCCTGCCAGGCGTTCAACGTGCTGCTAAATGGAGTAGGTCCCAGCCGTCAGCTCGAGCCCCCGATGTAGGGCTGGGAAGGGACCTTGAAGGGTGACCTACTTCACTCCCCCGGCGCCGGAGCTGGCAGATGTTCCCAAAAAGCAAGCAGCAAAGGAGCTGCCACCACGTTCTGCCGCCCACAAAGTCCCTCCTAATGCTTTAACCTCAATCTCCTCTGCAAATTAACTTCTCGCCAGCACCTTGCATCCCACGGGAGGGCAAATACCCAAAGGACAATTAAGCCTTGTCCTCCCGGTGACAGCTTCGAGAAGATGCAACACGTCTCCCTCTTTTCTAGGCTAAGGAAAGCTTTCTCCTTGCCCCGCAGGTCCTGCTTGACATCCTCTTCGGCATCTGCTCTTGCTTTGCTCCTCTTAAGTTGCCTTCAATGCTTTTTCTATCCTCATGGAAACAGAGCAGCCAGGAAAACAGCTATATAGCTAAACTACCAAAAAAACTCTGTCTACGCACTCGTATCATAGAAACCCGGGTGGCTGTTGCGTTTCCTGGTTTAGGACACACGGTGGCAACACAATCCAGGGAGATGATGGGGTTTGCTCCAGGTTAATGCGGACCAAAGGCAGTGCGGGCTCAAGACCTTTGCTTTCCTCCGTAAGTTGCATTCGCGGAAGTATTTTGAAGCTGGATAGAACACAGAGAGGAAGAGATTCCCCCTAAAACCGTATCATATCCATCAATCCTATTTTATCAAAGCATCCACTGTCAGCAAGAAAGCAACTAGGTTTTAATGACTACCTAATGACTATCCCGTGATTTCCAAGAGATTACAGGGAACAGAGGTTGGGCATGGAAGTCCATGGCTCCACTCTACTTGAGATGGGGGAATATATTATGTTTGAGAAAACATAACGTTATAAGACCAGGAGACAAGAGAAGAGGGAGAGAAATCTCCTTCCAGAGAGATGATTTTCATGCCACAAGCTTCTTCCTTTACTATAAACAAAACCCAGAGCTGAGGCTGGTGTCTGCATGCTCATTTTTCACCAGCAGATGCTGAATGGAGCCCATTCCCCACAAGAAGAGCACAGGCAGAGTTTGAAGCTAGGCTGATGTACATCATATATGAAAACAGGCTGAGAACACTGGGGCTGCTCAGCCTGGAAAAGAGAAGCTGCGTGGAGACCTCAGAGCAGCTTCCAGTGTCTTGAAGTGGCTACAAGGATGCTGGAGAGGGACTCTTCATCAGGGACTGTAGTGATAGGACAAGGGGTGATGGGGTCAAACTGAAACAGGGGAAGTTTAGGTTGGAGATAAGGAAGAAGTTCTTCCCTGTGAGGGTGCTGAGGCGGTGGCACAGGGTGCCCAGAGAAGTGGTGACAGCCCAATCCCTGGCGGTGCTCAAGGCCAGGTTGGACACAGGGGCTTGGGCAACATGGTGTAGTGGAAGGTGTCCCTGCCCATGGCAGGGGGTTGGAACTGGATGATTCTTGAGGTCCTTTCCAACCTAAACCCTTCTATGATTCTAGACACCAGATGACAGCAGATGAGGATGTTGGGGCGGTGTTACCATAACATTCTGGTTTTGGGGTATAAAGAGTCTCTTACTGTATGTCCTTCACCTCCGATCCTCAGCAGTAAATCCGGCCAAGCAGCCAGGAGAACTTTGCTGGTGATGCGACAAACTCCTTCCTGGTGGGACCTGTCTCCTTTCACACACGTGCTATGAGTGGAAAGAGCACCAGGAGGCAGCTCATGGGGGAGGCAAACAGGAGATAACACCCAAAACCAGGGCGATGAGCTTTGCTCTCCTTGCAGCCTCCTTGGGGAGGAGCTGCCAAACCATGACTTGAGCTGAATAAGCAACGCTCTGGTTTTTTTTCCCCTCAAGCTGAAAAACCACATGGGAGGAAGTTTTTGTTTCCCAGACCTTTTGATGCAGCTAAAAAGCCACCCCCTGGCATCTGCTGTGTCTTCTTGTGATCCAGTCAAGTCAGCAGCAAGGAGCTTCCAGTATCTCTGTGTTACTTTGCTGGGAACATCTTGGTGCCTGAGGTATTACTGTTAAACTCGGCTGGAAAAGTTGGTGCAAGCAACGCCAGTTGGTCCTCAGCACCCTAACAGAGATCCATGATGCTTTCCTGCCTTCCCAGGAGAGGCTCTTCCCAAAGAAAGCCCCAAAGTGATGTATCTACATGGAGAAACCCCCCACAACAGCTCATCACACATCTTCATGAATACCATGCACCCATGAATAGGGTAACTGTGGGGCTCACTGCTCATACATTAAGGTTTCATTGCAAGCGCTGGGGGCTTTGCCCCATCAATGTGCTTACCCAGCTTCCTCCTCTCCTCAGGGTCCTGCAGCAGGACATGGAGTGATGGTCCCTCTGGCATGGTGACATGGAACTGGATAAAAGCCTTCTCTTGCTCTGGCAGTTCAGCATCAGATGCCACTGTGTGAAACAGATGGGAAGGGATGAGTTCAGAGAGGTCAGGGCACTGCTTGACCACCCAGACCCCTGAGACAGTGGGGACAGGAGGACAATGAAGCCACATCCATGTCCACATGGCCCCAAACTTCAGCAGCAGCTTCCTCTCACCCAACCACAACCTGCACCAGCCATGACATCACTGATGGAGAGAGGGAAGAGTTATCACATTCAAGGCATAGCACAAGCATCTGGTTCTTTTGCCCCCTTCCCTTCTTTGCTCCAATCTGGAAGCAGGATTGGAAATAAAAAGCCCTGGGTTTTCCTCATCTGGAGGCTAGTGACATGGAAGCAACAACTAAAGCACAGTAGCAGGGTAGATCAAAGTGTAATTTGGGAGCTGAGCCCTCCTTGCTGTGCCTGGGACTCCTGCATGGGCACAAAGCTTGCAGTGCAAGTGAAGGGGTCCTTTAATGGAGAAATTGCGATGGATTCAGAGCTCTGAACACTATGCTGGCCTCTGTATGTGTCCTTTTTACACCCTTATTTCCAGCCACAGCTGTTCCTAATCCCTTTTGGCTCACAGAGAGCTCAGGGTTGGATGGCAGCCTCCTTCCCTGGGCAAAAAGTGCAGTCAGAAGGCTCCCAAGGACCTTTGTGGATTTGCTGGTCCAAAGGGAAGAATACAAAGGCTAGGAATAGGTTCTCCTTGTGCAGCACCCCTGGGGGATTTAACTGCAGCTTAAGGAGTTTCTTGCCAGCTGGTTATGGGAGCTAAAGATCTGTTATTCAGAACAAGGGGGTCAGCGAAAGGCAGTGAGGAAGCAGCTGAGATCTCAGCATCACTGCTCTGGATGCAGCAATAAGCAATCCTCAGACACCCAAATTCTGCATCTCCATCAGATTTGTGTTTCCTTCGCCATTAAGGTTACCAGGGGCCTCCAAATGTTAGGGGAGAAGTTTGCCCTGTCCCTTGTAACACCATATCAAATCCAGCTCCATCACCATTCTCTGCCATTTCTGTCTTTAAGCTGTACCTCACTGTCTGCCAACTCTGTCCCAGCAGCTCAACCCTGCTTCTGCAACACCCACATGGCACAAGCCCTGCAGCAAGATTTGGACAGGCTCTGGAATGGGGGAGGATGGAGGGGAAGTCTGGCAGCAATCACCATCACTGGCAGCTCTCATCATGACTGGCACAGCTCTGCTTTGGCAGCCATCCCCGAAGAACCCACCAGGCTGGCCTCAGCCATTTCACCAAGTGATGGGTCAGCTCCACAGGTCATCAGTGTGCATCACCTGCCTGTCCCAAAATTGCTTGTAAGGGTGTTGGTGATGGTGCAATGGAGATCATGGGTTGAATCCTACATCCATGCTCCAGCTGGCTCCATGAAGCCACATCAGCCAGGCTCCATCATAGCCACGTGTACCCCGCTGCCAGTACTCAACATCATGCAATTCCCAGAGCAATCATCCATTAAAATTCAAGGTTCTTCTGGGGTTATTTTCATTTCTGAAGCCCTCAGCACAAGCAATGTGCTTGTTCTGGCACAAGCAATGGATGCCCCAGAGGATACGCAGCTGAGAACATGGGCACAAGCATGGTCAGCAGGTAGCCAACCCTCCGTTTACCCATCCAGTCCCACAGGGGACAGCAAACAATATCCCTATTGCACCTCTTTTACTCACCTTCTTAGGAAGACTTAGCAAGCATCACGCAAACCAGAAGTATGGGGGAAATCTGCCTTATGCATGAATCCCTGAGTCAATAAGCAAGATAAGCAGCTCAGAGCATTCCAAAACCTTTAGGTTTTATATCCATCTACCCTGTGCATGTCTCCACTTCTTTATTTGTAACCCCTCCTCCTGAATAAGAGGCTATCATGTGGAGCCAGCACTTGGCTGAGCACGCAGCTGCCTCTGAAATGTAACACTCACCAGGGCAGTCACAGAGGGCAATGGCAGCGAAGTAGTGGGAGAGGGCTTTGAAATGCTCCGATTTGACATGGACCATGGTGGTCCAAGAGAAGGGAACATAATCTTTCACATGGGCCTGGGTCATTGTCTGGTGAACCAGCGAGTAGACATCTTCTACCTGTGGAGTGTCAAGGGACAAGATGGGTTGAGATGTAGGACATCCATCAAGAGACAGTGATAGCAGGGCACAGAAGGAACCTCTCCAGTGGTAATATCCCCACCAAGTCCTCTCCTCCCCATGGTGCTCACCCTTGCCGCCTCCTGGGAGAGCTGGAGCTGCGTGAGGAAGTCGTGCTGGGCACGTAGCAGGGTCATCTTCTCAAAGACACACTCCTGGACCTGCGCGACCATCAGCCGCACCAGCATGTTCAGAGAAGCAACGCTCATATCCAGGCTGGGAGCATTGGAGAAGTTCTCCTTCAAGTAGTTAAAGGCACCTGCAAAAAGGAGAAGCTCCTGGTAGCCAAAGGGCTTGTAAGCAGGAGGGTCAGACTACCGGACCACAAAGGTTTCCCCACCAGCAGGACAGGAGGAGAAGAGCCAGCAACCACCAAACATCTCACTATAACCAGTGGGTAAAAAGACGAGGTGTCCCTCCCTTGCTATCTAAACCATCCTTGTTCCCAGAGCTTTTTTCTCCAAAGCCCTGGGTAATCACAGTTGTAGGGTCCCTTCTATTCCCAGCTGCTTGCAGACAGATCAGCATCTCTCCTGTTCCCAGCTGGAACATCCCCACTGCTGTGTGGCAGCCACACTGAGTGGCTCTTGGGTCATCCCAGCTTTTCTTCATCACCTACAGAAGCAGAGTGGTGCCAACTAGCACTTGATTTATGGTCCCTAGGAGATGCCCTGCCCCCATCCCTCTTTGCACGCGTGTGGATTATTCCCAGCCCAGGGAAATGCTGCCCTCAGGGAGCCAGGGAAGGGGAGAAGCCACTTACCTGCTGCCTTCTGGAAGGCATCGATAGCCTGGTTGAGCCCTGGCAGGGAGGCACGGTCCTGCCGTGCTCCAATCTGGGTGTGCAGAGCTCCAATGTTGAAGAGCACACTGCCCTTCTCAAAGGCCAGTGCTCGCTGGTGGGATGGGACCCCAGTCAGGGAGTCGTACCTGGGGAAGCAAAGAGTTGGATGCCCATTACTACACATGGAGAAGGAGCCTGGAAGGTTTTCAGTGTTCTTTATGGGCCCAAAGCCACTGCTCCCATCACAGCTCATCCCCATAGAGTGCATTCTTTCCCCTGCCTCCCCTAATCAACCCACCCGTGGCAACAGCAAACCCACCTCCTCATGTCCAACAGCCCTGGCTTTGCCAGAAAGGCAGCAACCCCACCATGGAGGCTTGATCCCAGCTCCCTCCCCACTCACAGTTCCCCAAGTGGGATAGGGAAAGCTGCACCAACCAGTGGAAGTAGACACCCAGGCTTTTGGTGGGAGGGAAGAAACGGCTGTCGAGGAAATAGAGCTGGTTGTAATACTCCATCAAGAGCTCCAGCCCAGCTTCATTGCGGCTTGGGGTGCGCATCGCCTGCAGGGATGGGAAAGGAAACGTGAGGGTAGGAAGGGAAGGGGGAAAAATAGGAGGGGAAATGATGGATTTATGGAGCTGCACATGCTGTCAGCCCAGGGAGAGGAAAACTCCACCTGAGTTATTTGGTCAAACAGATCAGATCAATATAATCAGTAAGATTAGACTAAAAAGATCAACCAGGTCGGAAAAGACCTTGAAGCTCATCCAGTCCAAACGTTCCCCAGCACTGCCAAGGCCACTACTAACCCATGGCACTGAGGGCCTCCTCTACACGGTGTGTGAACACTGCAGGGATGGTGACTCCAGCACTGCCCTGGGCAGCCTGCTCCAATACCTGAGCACCCGTTGGGCAAGGAATTGTTCCTCAGCTCCATCTAACCCTGCCCTGGTGCAGCTTGAGGCCGTTTCCTCTTGGCCCATCCCTTGTCCCTTGGGAGCAGAGCTCAGCACCCTCCTGGCTCCCTCCTCCTCTCAGGCACTTGTAGGGAGCGATCAGGTCCCCCCTGAGCCTTCTCTTCTCTATCCAAACCCCTCAGCTCCCTCAGCCCTTCCCCATCACACTGTGCTCCAGGCCCTGCACCAGCTCCATTGCCCCTCTCTGGCCCCACTTCAGCACCTCAATGTCTCTTGTAGTGAGGGGCCCAGAACTGGACACAGGATTTGAGGTGCAGCTTCATCAGTGCCAAGCACAGGGGAAAACGCAGACGTGCAGCAGTAGGAAGCAGCCGTGCAGCACAGATTCAGCTATAAAAAAGTTTCAGGCGGTACCAGTTTGGTGATGGGGCACCTAAACCTAGAGCCAGCAGCCTGGGAGCTGTGCTGGAGGTGAGGCTCATTTAAAGCAGGCTGGGATTACTATTGTTTCTAAGAGAAAGTCACACAAAGTCTCATGAAATAAATGCCGTGGAAGTAATAGGATTTATGCTTTTAATGCCCTTGAGCTTTTGACCTGGCATGGGGAGGAGGGACAGAGCTCTCCTAACAGCTATTGTTAACCAGGGGCCTTTTCCCACCTTCTGGCTTTGCAGGGCTCCTCTCTCACAGGCTGAAAAGCAGAATCAGACCCTCTCATAAGGGCTTGATCCAGCTTCTTTCTTTCCAGTCTCCCAAATCAAAGGCAAACCATGAAGTTATGAAAGCTGCTATATAAGAGAGGAGCAAATCCACCTTTACTGAGTTGCTTTACATTTCCCCTTCTCCAGATGCTAACTGGGGAGAGAGCAGTTGTTTGGCCTTACTGGGGTGAACTAATAGTCACAAAAGATTACTGGTGCTCAGTGTTGTGGGAATCCTGCAACTTAAGACACAAGGGTAAGGATGCAGCTTGGAGAGAGGATGAGGAGACCCCTGGAGCAAAATGTGGCACCTTCAGCAAGTGTCACTAGACAAGTCAAAGCAAGACTTTGTAATTAAAGAGATACCAACCTGCCTCAGCTCCATGAACTCTTTGATTTCTTTCTCAAACAAGATGCCCTCCTCTCCATAGTGCTCACTGATGAAATCCTGGATGGGGAAACAAGAGAAGAGAAAAACCTGAGTCACCCTTTAAAGCACACCTGCATGATTTAAAGGCTGACTTTGAGCTATTCTGTATAAGCAACTTGCTTGCTCTCCCCACAAAGGAAGACCATCTCCTCCCCTGCTTGGCTCTTGGTGTTCAACATCTCTAGACCCTCACCTCCCACTTTCCCATGTTTTAAGTCCAGCTCCTCCACATAAACTTGGGGTTTTGCAGCTCTTCCAATACAGAAACAGTTCTGGAGCTGCTGCAGCATCTCGTGTACAGCACCCAACCATCCCTGTGCACTGAAATATCCCCCAAAGTGCACAGTCATTCCCTTCCATCATCTTCCATCACATCAAGTGTGTGAAACACTGACGCTCACCTTCAGTGGTGCCAGCAAATCCAGCTCCTTCGTCTCCTTCAGGCCCAAAGGGATCATGGGGACGCTGATGGAGTCACTGGAAGAAGTCAGCAACATATGTGGTGGCTGCTTTAAAAGCCTTGAAGAGACCCTTTGTGTCACTAAAATAAAGCAGCTCTTTGCCCTGGGTTTGTGCTAAAACTAGAAGAGGACTCAATTCTGCACAGCAGAAGGATGTTCTTCCCAGTGGAAATGGCAGCACAAGAGGAGAAAAGAACCTGAAACCATCACCCTTACTCCAACAGTTTCTCCTTTTCTCTCCATAACAAAGGTAATAGCCACAAAATCAGCTCCAGCAACGAAGCTGCTTTAATACCTTGGGAACCAGGCACAGGTCATGGACTCACTCACTCCTATGCACTAATGTGGGCTCTGGTGCTGCACGCTGTGCCTGATATTGACATGTGCTACCTCTATTAAAAGAAGTTGTCTATTAATAGCTCTTATCACAGAGCTCATTTGATATTGTAAAGCCCTGAAGATGATGACGACTTTGGGAAGACCCAGTTGGGGAGTGGTTTGTATTTCAGCATGAAAACAGGACAGTTGTGCAGCACTGAGGAAGAAGAGCTGCAGAACCACAGCCAGGAAGGACCATCTGCCCCCTGATGGGGGATTTAGCAGCTATTTTGATTCTCTGCTGCCAACAGGTAAAGAAATGGTATGTATACAGAGCAAAGCCTGAAGCATGCAAGTTACAGCCCTGCAAAGAATTGCAGAATGGTTTGGATTGGAAAGGACCTTAAGATCACCCAGTTCCAACTCCCTGCCATAGGCAGGGATATTTCACACTAGATCAGGTTGCTCCAAGCCCCATCCAGCCTGGCCTTGAACACTGCCAGGGATGAAGCATTTACTACTGCTTTGGGCAGCCTGATCCAGTGCCACACTAACCTTGCAGTAAAGAACTTCTTCCTTATATCTAACCTGAACTTCTCCTGTTTAGGTTTGAACACACCACCCCTAGTCTTATCACTATAAGCTGGACCCATCATCTGATTCCTGTACACAGAGATGGAAAACATAGCACCTGCAGCTCAAATTTGCTCCGCAAATGCTTTCCCTCATACCCATTTATCCCTTAGGGATGCCCCCAACCTTGTCACTGAGCCATTTTACTGCATCCTTGGCTACTTGGCCTAATTTTAAGAGACAAAGAAGTTTGGCACAGGGGGAGATGGGAGCTGGGTCAGGCAGGATCAAGCCCTTCCCAACCCAGATTTGCACAATGCTTTCTCCTTCCCTCCAGAAACTGCTGCTAACTTGTGAGCACATCGCTCATTAGTCCAGGGAGGAGAAGAGGTAAAGAAAGCTGCAGAAACCAGGGGAGCAGGGCAGAGAGGCTGCACTCACATTCTCATCTCCTCCTACAGAATAAATAGCTTCAAGAGCTATAATTAGAGCAGAAAAGCCATTATTGTTTGTTTCCTACCAAGATTTCCGCTCAAATCCAATGCCTGCAGCAAACAAAGGGGTGTTTGTTTGGCATGGGCAGGAGTTTGGGGTTGCTGCTGTTGCTGGTTTCTATTTAAACCAGGGCAAACCAGAGGCAGGCTGGAAAAGCTGAGCCCTGATAAGGAAGAACTCCAGGAGGATGCATGCAACACAGGAGATGTTGCACCCCTACTTCTAGTCAGAAGGATCAACATATGGGATTCCATTCAGAAGCTACAAACCCTCTGGCTACGAACACCCAAGGGTGGTAGAGGTACGGGGCTCACTTGGCTTTATTGCTCATAGGAGACCCCATGAACCTTACACAGTTCTGCACCAAGATCATCCTGGCCCCACATTTATTGCCACTGCAGCAACTTGCAGGATGGAGTCACTGATGCTCTCCTGGTCTTTGCACCTCTTTCTATCCCCAGTACCACAATCATCCTCCCCTGAGAAGGACCAAGCATTGGCAAAAGCATGTGGATGGACATAAAGCCATAGAACCACAGAATGGTTTGGGCTGGAAGGGACCTTTGAAAGTCATCTAGTCTAACCCCTGCAATGGGCAGGGACAACTTCAACTAGATCACATTGCTCAGAGCCCTGTGCAAGCTCACCCAGAATGTCTCCAGGGATGGGGCACCTACAGCCTCTGGGCAACCTGTGCCAGTGCTTCACCATTAACAACTTCCTTGGGCAACCCATTCCAGTGCCTCACTTGGAATTTCTTCTGCTAAACCTCCTATTTCACATGGCGGAAAAATGCTCTGGTGGGATGCACAGGAAAGGGGTTGATGCAAACAGAAATGGTTGTTTCTAACCTATTCCTCCTGCTTTGGGACACCAGTGTGTCCTATCCCTGGCAATGTTCAAGGACAGGCTACACAGCACCCTGGGTGACGTGACCTAATGTGAAGTGTCCCTGCTCATGAAAGGAGGTTGGAACTGGATGATCTTAAGGCCCTTTCCAACCCAAACCATTCCATGCTTCTATGCACTCTACATCCCCAAATATCTAAGTATCTGCTAGCAAAAGAGGTTGAATTTGGCCTCCTTACAGCTCTATAAATGAAAAACTGATGTTCACAGGATAAAAAACTGTTTCCAGGCCCATGCCCAAGTCCCCCCCTATCCTCCAACCATCACTTTGTGGCCCTTACCAGAGGGCCAAACCCTGTGCAGAGCAGGGAGGCAGAGCAATAGGTACAAGAAAGATGCTGACCTACTCCCAGGAAAAGCAAAAATCAATTACTATTAGCAGTAATAAACCAATGCCAGCTGAAAAAGCTGCTCTTTCCACACCACAGGCTCTGTACCTGTCATTCTGGTACACATCCACGCTGCTGTTCAGCTCTTCCAGCTCCTCCTTCAGCAGCTGCAGGTTGGAGTTCACATAGCTCAGCTCCAGGGCAACTGTCTCTTTGACCTTGTGGTTACTGGTGGCCCTGCAAGATAACACAACATGGATCAAACCTCCCCCATTTCATCAGTGTCAAATAGAGGCACTGATGAAATGGCCTCTATGTGTCTCTATTTGGTTGGTGACAGCCAGCACGGCTTCAGTAAAGGGGAATCCTGCCTGACCAATCTGGTGGCCTTCTATGACGGGGCTACGGAACTGATGGACAGGGGTAGAGCAGTTGATGTCATCTACCT
>JAOEHY010013397.1:0-48533 GCA_025447955.1 Psilopsiagon aurifrons | reverse complement strand
CAAGAACAAAAACACCTCAAAAACCAAACAATCCAACAACAACAACAAAATAATCCACCTGGAAGTTTCAAATCTGAACACAGCTACTTATAGCCACTCACCACAGAATTAAACAAAATTGCCAATATCAGTGAATATTACCACCATATCCCACCCCAAAAAACCAAGCAGCTTTCGTTCACCTGAATTTGATCACATGAAAGAAAAAACAATAGCCACGTACATCACTTATCACAGAGTTGTTGTTCGTTTTTTTTGTTGTTTGTTTTTTTTTTTTTGTAATTTTATTTTCACTCTGTTCCAGGCATTAAACAAGTTAGAAAGTTGATTAGCATTGACTGGAATATAGACCTTACCTCTTGTTATATATTCCTGACATTTCAGCCAGCAACTAGCTCTGAACAAACTGAAAACATCCCACCTCACATTGCTATTAGCAAAAAAAATGCCTTTTTGGTTTGCTTTTTGTTCCCTTTCAAGTGCACTTTACCACATGCAAATCAGTAGAAACCAACTACAGTTCAGACAGTTAAAGATGAACTTACAGTTTCTTTTACTTGTGCATCCTTTTTTCCTCTCTTTTTCCATCAGCTTCTGTTTCTCACGCAGATCAACCAGTACACAGCAGAAAGGGCCTGTAGCAATTAGGCAGGCTCTGCTTTCAAGCAGCCCAAGTGTTTTAAATCATCCTGTTTCCTAAAGAGCCATCTACAAGGTTTACAGCTAATGTCTTTTTTCTCTCATTATTGCTTGGTAGAAATTATGCCCCATCCTGAGCAATTGAAGATATTCTGGCTAAGCAAAAAACTGCAAAATACCTTAGGTTTTTAGATTTTAAATGGATTGGCAAGTACAATAATGAACTCCCCCAAAAGAGTTAGTGCCTTAGAAGTTCATGTGTAATGCTTTCACTCAACAAAAATATAATTTTGCTGGTGGAACTAGTCTTCCAATATGGTTACTGCATAGTAAATCTTAGGTACTTGTTATCTGCCACTGGACAGATTGCTCTCCTGCTGCTTTTGTTTACAACAATTTTGTTAACAGTGATTTTTATTTTTTTTTTTCTTTTTTATGTCAAATGGAAAGCTAGAGTGTACCTTGAGAAATGGTTTAGATGAGCAGTCTAGAGATGACTAGCAGGTAAACCATTCAGGCAACTCAAGACTTCTTTACCTTAATACTACCTTTCTGGTGTTTCAGGGCCTCTTCTGTAAGGCAATAACATTTTCACCATCCCTATTCTTCCTATAATTCTTAACCTGTACATGTGCATATGACAGGCCTAAATCATAAGTAACATAATCTTTGTTTTGATAAAATCAGTGTTAGTAAAAACTGTTTCAAACATCTAACTAGAAGAAGTAATTTTTTCCAGTTTACTCTCTAATTGTAACTGTGTGTGTAAAGAATACAGATTACTTACAACGAACACTTAGCAACAGTGCTGCAATTACCTTTGTCAAACTTCAGGCAAGTTTAGATACTTTATCTAAAAATTGCATGTGGAAAAATGAAAGTACAGCCTGAGAACAGTTATAGTACGTTAGTGTAGATTTCTTGCTTTAGTTTCCAGTTGTCCAAAAGATAGTTCAAGGATTTCAAAAGCACAGTGTACTTTAGCATTGTAAAAGCTCCAAGTATCCTCTACCATCATTAGTAAAGTCAATTCAAATTTAAGTAGAAAAATGTGTTTAAGCAGGTGTAATGCCATTCTGGATGCAAAAATCTAGCCCATATACTTCATGCTGTTGCTAAACATGGCTAGCACCTGAACACTAATAAGGTGCTAATTAAAAACTGCCATTTTAAGTCTATCATGCTTTTACATGTGAACTCACCATATGCTCTAGATCAGATTCCCTACTGTGGAAAAATTTAGATGGCTCAAGCTGATGATGTGCAATAAACCATTGCCTCTCAGTTTCCTCTCCAATGAAAATGCATTTCTTCCTGTAGCCGTAAGTGTAGGCATTTGATAAGATTACCATATGTTTCTGCATCTTTCTTTGATATATTACATCTTCTCAAGAAACCTGCTTTGGAAAATTATGGTACAGTGCTTGAGAACTGCATGAGCCAGTGACCTGTCAGCTTGCTGCAGCATAAGTATATATGTTCTTTCTAGTAGTCCCTAGTAATGACACAGATCAAACCAGACAGTGTCGTAGAAGAAAAAATATGTTGGCCCCAGATTAAACCTGAAGTAAACAAGAGAAGTCACCCTCCTCCATTGGCACTGCCCCTATCTAGATGCTGCTGTCTGATACACCAATGCAGTCAGATGCGTTTATTTCTAATGTTGTAGAGAAGAGATGTTCAAGGATGTAAAATATTCAATTAAAACACCAATCAAAAATCACATCTGTTCCTGACTTCTGTTTTTCAAATATGCTCTTGAAGTACTGGACAGAAAAGTCAAGGCTTATTTGATACAGATACTGCTATATATTGAAATTTTAAAAAGTGTTCTTACAGCCCTTATTGAAAAGGGGCTGTTAATCAAGCTGGACCTATATTTGAACGAAACAATTGTATATAAACAATATGTAATGCAAACCAAGTCAAGTCTCATTTGAAAGAGAAAGAATGAGATTTTACTCAGTTAATGTTCTTCAAAACAAGTGAAACTTCCATTTGTATCAGTGGCCTTTCACACACAAAGGAGTATGCTTATGATAAGCTTTCTAACTCTTTCTATAAATAAAAGCTGAAATCCATGATGCAATATCAGTTTATATTTACTTTTTGATACTTGTGTACTACATCATGACTGACATTCCAGGAGTTGCAATGGAAGAATAGCACTTGTACCTTCAGAAGCTGCTCATATGGCACCATTCTTGAGACATTTAAAGGCATCTATTTATTCATATTAGGGATTTGAAGCAAAATTAATTACATATTTAAGTAATGTTGTTATAGGTTGTAATATGTTTAGATTATTTTAAAATTATACTTCAGTGATGCTTTCTTTTCATGTCCATACATCAAAGGTAGAAGAAATGCCTTATATTGCAGATAAGCTACCCCATGGCTTGCACTTGCCCCTTTTAGTCCCATATTTAAATAATCACAAGATATATAGGAGCAGTCTTTTTCATGTTGCAGCACACAGTTTTCAAAGTATGTATTTCTCAGGTATTGTTTGCAGAGCTGAAAACAGAAAGACAGCTTTAATTTGTAGACAAAACAAACCCCAGAAAGTTCAGTTTGATAGTAAATTCTGTGACAGTCAATATTTCAGCTTGTTGTTACAAAACGAAGCCATTATGCCATAGCAAATCCTGAAGTTGTTGAAAACTGAATTCCTTTCAGATGTTTGCAAGGCAATAAAATGCAAGTTCTGAATAACATCAACAAGAGTACATCTTGTGCAGGTAATTGAGATCTGATTCTACTTCAACTTGTTGATTTACTGTGAAAATTCAATGCTTGATATACACCAGAATTTTCCACATTTATATGCGTTGATGTGACCTACTGGCAACAGTACATTGTGTCACAAAAAACGCAGCCTTGGTCCTGCAATTCTTAATCATATGCATTGTCTCTAGGCATAGTTCCTCATGGGTCTACTAGGATAAGCAAAAGAAAAGGTTACAAAGGTAAGAGACACAGGGTCAGACCCCTAAGGAACATTTAAGATCTTCTAAGACTATCTGAAATTCAGCCTGCTCTTCTTAATTGTCAATAGCTTCATGGTAAGTATTTAGACAAGATTTAGAGAGAACAGACTAGAATAGAGTATTTGTGGCACAGAGGGAAAAATCTAGTTTTACACCTTGTAGAAGGCACTAGGCGTTTGACGTCTGCGCCACAGCCGTTTGGGAAAGGCAGTGTTAGCCACAGGGGCTCACAGGCTCCTCTCCGCAGAGGGGAAGCTGACACAGCACCCCAGTACAGACAAGATATAGGACTAACTTAACTGTTTATGCAATGCTGTCATCCTTAACTGACCACTCATCTAGCTGAGGGCAGGAGTGTCAGTTTGCTATCAAGCTCATGGGCTGAAGAGCATTGCCCCCAAAGCAACTCGGCTGAGAGACAGTGACTTAAAAAGTCATAATATCCCTCACAGTCTTTCTATCATGCTGTACAGAAATGAAGTGACATATATCTGTGCCTAGGGTGATATATGAATCAAAAAAAATGATGTCATTATGCTATCAGGTATGCTAGTGAATTATGCTTCTGCTCATTCTTCATCTTCATCCATCTATTACAACTTGTCTGCATAAAATGGTTTCTTATTTGTTCCTTGGAGCTCACTCATACCTGAGTACAGAAACCTGAAGTAACTCCAGAGCTTAAAAGAAAGGAGTGACGTATACCTCCCCACACCTTTAACCTGGAATGCAGCAGAGGACTTTATTTTGCATGTGGCAAGGCTCAGCCATTTGTTAATGAAAAGCAGTGCACATTACTCTCCTAACCCTTTCTCAAAAGCAGCTTATGTGTTTTTCCATGTACTTAACCAAGAAATAATTGTCCTGCCAGAGAAAATGTTGAAAAAAAAAAAAACAAAACAAACAACCAGTCTCAAAAGAAAAGATTTCATGATCTACAAGAGGTAGTTTAAGTTTAAGCAGATACTATTTTACACTCAGTTGAAGTAATTCTCATCATTTCTGTACAACATCATGAAAGTTGTGGTAAATTAAGCTCCTTCTATATAAGCTAACAGGAAAAGTGGTACTATGGAACTTAAAGATTAACAGGGTTGCTAGTTTCTGAATCAATACTGCAAATTATGATAGCAGAGCCAGGTCATTTCACAGAAAAAAAAAAAAAAAAAAAAAAAAAAAAAGGAAAAAAATTCAGCAAACTCATAGCACCATTATATGTAACACAGAATACCCAAGGTTTGTCTGGCTGGTATATTTAGGTATCTTATGCTTGCCAGGAGACTCACAGGTTAACCATAGGATGAACTGTCACCTTTTAAGGAAAAAACTTGAAATAGGAAGCAGATATGACTAGAAGAGACCTAACAAGATGTCCAAACCAATAGTATTTTAGAAACTGTTTGAAAGTTAGAGAGCACAATAAAGCACATGGCATAAAAGAAAAGAAGATAATACTAAGAGCATTTGTTAAGTGCCTATAAGACCCTGAAAAGGCATAGGCACACTGTCAGGGGAAGTGAGCATGATAAAAATATTAAAAAATTCAGGGTAGCTCCACTGATCTTCTAATTGCTTCATCCCTCTATGAAAACAAATATAAAAGAGAAAATAAATGCCAGGGTTCGCCCTGCTGTGCATTTTTCAGAGCTGTGCTGCCAGTGGTGGTTGATCAGCAGCCCAAACCCCAGACCTGAGAGAGAAGCCCTGCTGATGCTGAGAGGTTGCCTGTCCTCAGGAGCCCCCAGAGTGGGAAGTCCACTGGTCTGCGCCCATGTCGCTCCAGCCCAGAAAAGCATCCTCCTCTCAGCTCACAGAAATATCTCTCAGCAGCTGACAAATTTGTGCTAGCAGACCAAAATAGCTCTGCAGGGGAAGTTTACAAGCACTTTCTGGTACATAGAAATAAAAGTTGCTCTTTCCAAATTTACCCAAGGTATGCATCTTGTACATATCCTTGTGCCCACCCATAACTGCACTTTTCCAAAACACTGCAGTGTAGAGCAGAGATTAAATTTAAACTGTGTTAGAAAAATACCTGGAGTTGATGTAAGAAGAGAGTGGCAATTTCATGCATAAGACATGGAACAAGGTCAGGGAAGGGCAAGGTCTGCAGCAGCAGACTTTTTTATGGCCCTGTGCAAAGTCCTAACCTTTGTAAAACAGTCCTGTCAGGTCTGTCTGTCTGTCCATCTTCCTATTCAGACTGCAGCTTCCTCAGACTCATGTCTTGCAAGCTGTATGTAAAAAGACTCAATCTGCATTATCTGACGGAACTAGATGGTTGTTGCACTATTAAAATGAGACTACAATTTTCTTCTGTGTAAGCAGGATCACAAGAGTACCTCCTGATTTGGTTCTACTCATTTAATTCCTGCGAACCAGACTCACTTTGACCAACCTGTGTCATGAATGTTCTTGTTTGAACAAATTTCAACTTTACTTGGAGGAACCTAAGTGTTTATTTTACTTTCTGAAGAAAATAACCTAGTTTGAGGTCTTACATTACTTACATTGGCCATGGAAAGAAAACATCAAGAAATTATTATTTTGGGTGATAGAAAAACTCTTAGGCAAAATTTAGTAAAATAGGGGAATGAGAAGAAAAACAAACAAAAAAATCAAAGTTATAACATGATAGAGATGCGAATCAGGTAGTATATTGAGGGAAGTAAGGGCAAAAAGAGAGATGTTAGAAACACTACACTTTGAAAGCCTCAATGGCTGAAACACAAAGTGCTTTCTTTCATTTTGGTTTAAAATTCATGCAAGGTCTACAGCCAGCAAGAGCAAAAATTGCCTTGATTCCCCCTCCCCCCGCCTCCCCCAAAGTATTTGGTACCCCAGAACAACCCCTGAGCAAGCCTGTAGGAGCCAAGAGAGAAGGCAGGGGTGGAAAGGGAATGCACAGGAGCAGCCAGATCTGACCTTTCACTCCTTTTGCCTGACAACCCTGGTAGTTCTTTCCTCTCTTGTCACCACCATGCATTTCTGCTGCTGCTGTGAAGAGTGACATTGTTGCTCTCTGCAGTTAGGTTGTTATTTATGGAACACAACTTTCTTCCGAATTTACAGCAGTTTCTCACAGAACACTTGGCCAGCAACTGTTTATCCTTGCTCATATAATTTTATTTTTCATGGTCTCTCATAATAAATATAAAGAGACAAACACTATAATTTTTTATACCAATTTAGAGATTGAATTACAAGAAAAGTAAAAGATAAGAAGTGACAGCTTGGTGTTACTGAACTGAGGAGCAAACGTGCATTCTTTTTCTTGAAGTTCATACAGCCTAGGTCAGAAAAGGCCAACTAATCCACAGGCATGTTGCTCACAGGACATTTAATATAGCTCATGAAAGCACAACGAAAATTACTTTACATAAGTATCTCCAACTGTTAACACAGTCCTGCTCTGTGTCCTCCAGTAGCTCAGTAGATGTGGTTTCAGATTTAGTTGCCTCTCTGTGAAATATAAAAATGTCTGGACTCTGAGAGGAAGCTTTAGCCTTTGCACCAAGGGTTTCTATGTTAGATGGGATGGTGTTTCAGCATGGACCTGCCTGCAGAACTCTTGCAGTCACCAGTAAACACTTCCCTAAATAGGACCATGGCCATTTATAAAACAAATTCCTATTCATAAAAGATAATACAGTAGCATTAATGACAACTGCTCCCTGCAGATAAATAGTGCTGTAAGGCTAAGAAACCTGGCGGAAGCATTGCTCACTTGAATAAACAACAGAGTTTGTATTTAAAGTATGAATATTTTGTTTATTTATTCATGTAGCACTCAGTAACAAAAAAGAAAAAAAAAAGAAAAAATAAAAAAGAAAAAAAAACCCAAAACCAACCTATTTTTCCATCACTCTAGAGCCACAGTTTGCAAAAATAAAAAGAAATAAAAATGACTCACTGCTTTAGCAGTCATCCCCATTTCCCTTCCCTTGTGATGTCTGATTAGTATCCATGGCTCACTGCTAAGTGAATCTCATAAGAGGAGCAAGTGAATTATTCTTCATTCATTATCAGTTTTTAGAAAAACAGTTTTTTTTACTGTAGCTTTTTTTTAAACAGTGCACAAAATCGTAATAGTCATGGAAAATGACTTAGCACCAGCTAAGCATGTTCTATGTTACAATACAACAAGCCATTCACAATGCTGCTTCAAATCCAATTTTTAAAAAGAATCAAAACTTTGCCTGCCACAGAATCAGCAGGAAGAGAAAATCATAAGTGTTCAGTCATTAAAAATTCATTTGGTATTCATTGTAACACCATTAATCATAACGGTTTCATTTGGCATTCATGTGGCTGTCACATGTAAGAGTTCAATTATAATGCACACTAGCTAATGAGCATACAAAGTGTTACTGAATCAACATTAGTGTGCAACATTTCCTTATTTGCATTATTCATACGCTGCAGGTTTAAAAATCTATCAACAACAAGCTGTTAAAAAGCAGCAATATATTATAAAAGATACATTTTGGAGGCCTTGCTTTTGAAATCTCTTCAATTGCTTGTCTAAGCAAGCGCTTATGTATCCTCTGTCACTGTAGTATCTGAGTACCTGGAGAGCTGCCCATGGTTTTCACACATGCCTAAAACCATACTGCTAAAATGTGGTCCCATTATCTTCAACATGGCCAGTACAGCACAACATATGAGTCCAGATGGATTAAGGCAATTAACTTCCAATCGTTTCAGTGGGAACATATAAACACTTTTGAGGATCTGAGCACCGGTCTTCAGAGGAGGGAGTGCCTCCTTGTGATCAACATGCTCCATGTCACAGAGGATTAAGGACAGTTACAAAAGTAAAGCATCCACAGTGTGTAAGGACTCTGTTGGCATATGTAGCGTACCTCCACTTTCTAAAAGTGGAAGAAACTTCCACTTTTAGAAAAAAGTTTAGCAAAGTCTTGGACCCTGAAGGATAAATGAAAGAAGTAAGAAATCCCTCTGCAAAAATGTTATCTTTGGGAACTCCTGTCTTTATACCCAGCTGAAACTGGAGTTGCGTTGTGCCACCTCAAATCATCACAGGCAGGAAACAGACATCCCCAAAATAAAAAATTAATGGTACTCTGGAAACCACAGAGTAAGCATGGAATCAAGACCATTGGAAAGTCTGAACAAACTTGCCAGGGAAGGTTTGCTTGATTCCCCAAGGCAGGTTTTCATGTGAAGGGCCCATGACTTGCAGGTGCTCGTGCTCAGGAACAGCATTTGTGTCCATGCTGTACCAGGAGCTCAAGTATTTATCTCAGACTTTAAATAAGATAGAGACTTAAGTTTACTAATACAAATTATCCCAAGATATCTTTCTAGTTTGGGAAATGCTGGGATCCTCAGTAATTACTGTCATTTTGGAGATCTGCATATACAAACCAGAGAAAGAATAGAAGATCACCTCTGAAGAGAGAAATTAAGTGCAAGTGGTTTTCCACCATCATTTAAAATATCACTACTTTCTAGGCACCTGCCTCTTTGCACCCACTTTGTGTACATTGCTTTATACAAGATCTCCAACTCAGAACTTTTTACATTTTTTTTTTTTTTTTGAGGTACATTCAATTATCTTCATTTTTTTTTTTTTCACTTGTGTCCTACAGACCTTCTTCCTACAGTGTTCCTATGTCATTTAATTTCCTTCACTTTGAAAAGAAGAAAACAGGATTTTCACACAGCCTGCTGGAATGAGGAAGAGACTAGCCTTAGCTTACAGAATAATCCATGTGTCAGGTAACTTTCCAACTCTGCTGTTCAGAGGGAGCTTTTAATATAGACTTATCAAAAGATCTTATTTCAGAATATGTGAAGAAATTCTGAAAAGTCAGAAAATTCTCAGCAATATTATCAAGTATTTAAAAGCATTTAATGCATTTTCTCAAACTCTTTTAATACAGCCACCATTTCCACTAAACTCTGCAGCACTAAGTAGTTTGAAGTTAGCAGAACAAGATTTTGCTGCAGGTGTTTGGACAGCATAAATTGATAGTCTAGAATTAAGTCTACATAAGCAGCTCCTCTAAGTAATTAGATAATTTTCTTGGTGTCTGAGCTGAAAACTGTTAAACCAAAGTAAAATTAATAAAAGCTTGTCGTGACTACAAATGTGATTTAGTAACTTGTAGTAACTTAATGCAGTAACTTAAAATGGATGCAAGTAGCATAGCTTCATTTATATCAGAGAGTCATTTATTCTCCATCAGAGTTATCATGCTACCAGCTGTGTTTTCTGGGAGCACTGACACTTATTTGGGCCTCATAGCTGTCTAAATGACAGTATTTCTTGTTTGTTAGAATTTAGAAGAAGCAAAATGAGAAGAGGAAATCTATATCAGACAGAATTATCAAAGTCTTGCCTTCTTCGAGGCAACACAAATATTTGCATGTGACTGAAGAGAATGAAAAGAGAGAAGAGAATGGAAATGCAGATTAGAAAATGAGAATACAAATAAGATGCAGTAGTAAGAAAGAGAGAGGTACAGAAAGTTAGAGGGCTAAGACATCTGGTTATCAAAATGCCAATCCCATATCAGGGGATAGTAAAAACTGCATCTCTGATATCTCTTTTCAATCTCTAGTATATAAAGCATAACTATTGCAATTTTAAAATAAGGTTTTGGTGTAAAAATTGCCCAGAGACTGCTTTTTCAAAGTAATTTGAGGCTTTTTTTTTTTTTTTAATTGCTCAACTTCTCCACAAAATTAAATGCATAGAAAACCTGTGAGATGTTTGGATTCCTGCTGTCTGGTAAGGTGATAAGACTAGAGAGGGCTGGAATCACCAAAGCTGAACTACTGCTGTTTTTCTTAAGGATACCAAAAACTTTTTCCGCACAGCATAGATCACAAATGAAACATGAAACATAGATCACAAATTAGATAAACCAGATGAATATCACCCACAACATGCAAATATGTAGTGGGCTTTACAGGAAAGAATCCTTACTCTGTCTACTCAATCTCTTCCTTTTTTTCTAAATATATGGCTTACTTGGAAAACATTTCCTCTTTTACATCTCTGATTTTATTGCCAGATTCTATCTGCTAATCACCTCTACTTCAATTTTTAGGAAAATGTTCAGCTTCTTCAATTCTCTTTTCAGCAGACATACATTTGGATTTGTTTTTTTTTTTTCTAAAAATTAAGAAAATGTTTTAAGTGACTGAACAAGAATGCAGATACAGCTTTAAGCATTTAAAAATGTTATCCTCTAATCACATAATTGCCGAGTGCCCATATAACCAACTGTTACTCCCCAGTCAGTCATACCTGTGATCTGTATGACTATTCTATTACTTACAGATTGTTGTTTGCTCTAAGTGCAACTCTGTTTTATTATGATGTTATCAGTTGCTGTTTTTTGTTCCTTCAGTGCTTTTAGTATAGGCTAAATGACTTGTTTGATAAGTGTTAAATACATGAAGGTGAAGTTATCTTATTCTGCTGGTGTGTGCTAGAAAAGCATATACAGCGTGTGATATAAATTTGAGCACAGCAGGGATTTGGGCTTTACTGACAAGCCTGAAAACATACATCGAAATTCTTTGCACAGAATTCCTCAGTAATCAAGGGGATTGAGCATCTTATGTATTTTTTAAATGAAACGTGCATATTAATGATTGAAAATGATGAATGTTATGATTGGGAGAAACGTGTCACTTACATGTACTGCAGTCCTTCAGCCAAACCTTTCAGTAAAGAAGATTCACTTAAAGCTAAATGTAAAAGAAGTTAGAGTCTATTTTAGGAAGAATTCTCCATTTTGCGCTTTCCAATAGCAGTAAAAAAACACATTGCCATTTGTTTGAATACAAAGTATGTTTAAACAGAACAGAAATGCACAGTGAAGTCCACCTGCAATCACAGAAACTCTATTTAAGATTGTACAATGATAGAAGCAGAGTCCATGCTCACATTTGCCTATATTGACTTTATAGAGTCCAAGTTTGCAACAAGGCAAAGTCATAGCATCTGGCACAGCTCACATCTGACTCCCCAGTGGATCAAAGGGAGGGTGACATGCCAGGACTCTCAGAACAGCCCTGGCTAACTAATCATGTGTCTCCTCAAACCCTATGGCACATACAACATCAGACCTTTTAAAGAAGAAATGACATTTCTGTGCCTGCTCATTGCTGACATCACCACAAGGTCTTCCAGCACAAGGACAGTCAAATGCTGAGCATGCACAGCTATGCTTGGGACCTGTCCATCCACCCTGAGTCTAAGTGTAGTCTGAGACTTTCACAGAGTGGCAGCAGAAGATTGGCTTTTTTTCTTTCTGTATTTCTGAGCTCTTCCAAAACTGGTGATTGATCTGGGATCTGTGATCAATTAGTTGGGATTATAGGAGATAATTTCATCTGCCAAGTATTGACCTGTGAAATATAGGCATGTACATTCAAGCTAGTTGGTGGGATGCCCTTTACAGTCAATGGAAATAAGCAAGCTTAATTCATCTTACATTAATTTAGGATATCTAAATCACTGCTGCCATATCACCAAATAGCTCAGAGGGCAGGGAGGCAAAGAAGTTATTTAATTTTCTAATAAGCTTTACTATTTACCAGTTTGCTACATAAATTGCTGTGTATTTTATCTTATAACTTTATTCTTTGTTCACTACTACCTTATCCCCTTATATCAAAAGGCTGCATCAAAAAGAAGTGCATCCAGTAGGTAGAAGGAGCTGATCTTGCCTCTCAATCATACTCTCATGAGACCCCACTTGGAATATTGTGTGCAGTTCTGGTGTCCTCAACATAAAAAGCACATGCAACTGCTGGAACAAGTCCAGAGGAGGGCTACGAGGATGATCGGGGACTGGAGCACCTCCCATATGAAGATAGGATGAGAAAGTTGGGGCTGTCCAGCCTGGAGAAGAGAAGGCTGCCTGGAGAACTCATAGCAGCCTTCTAGTGTTGAAGGGGGCCTACAAGGGTGCTGGAAAGGGGCTCTTCATCAGGGGATGTAGCCATAGGAGAAGAGGTGCAACTTAAATAGGGGAAGTTCAGGTGAGGTATAAAGAAGGAGTTCTTTACTGTGAGGGTGGTGAGGCACTGGAATGGGTTGCCCAAAAAAAGTGGTAAATGCTCCATCCCTGGCTGTATTCAAGGCCAGGGCTCTACTGTGAGGCATCCCTTCCCATGGCAGAGGGGTTGGAACTTGATGATCTTAAGGTCCTTTCCAACCCTAACCATTCTATGATTCTATGATTTTTATTCTCTACCCATTATAGGAATCTTTCATTAACAATGAGATTATTTGGGTCACATTAATAAAGAATAAACACTATAACAATGTCCATTCTTGTTTTCACTCAATAAGCTGTGCCTTTTAATAGACTCTATTCTTCCTATGTCCTTCATGTGACGGTGAGCAACAGGTTTCTAAATTTCTGATGCAATACAACCTTCATTTATATTTTATTCATTTAAACTGTCCTTGTTTAAACTGAACATGCTATATCCATACAATACATTCCATGAGTCAATTGTGTCTGCATAGAGAATCAACATAAAGGACTGGAAAAAACAGTCATACTTGAAGAATGTACTGTATGCATTTAGATGGTTCTTTGAGAGTATGCTTGCTTCACTTTTGAAAAAGACCTGGGCTCATCTGACGCAAAGTATATTTGAATACTTATAAAACTGGGGTAATTCTACTGCCTTCCTTCTTTAGGTGAGGGCAATAATGGTTTTCTTCATATTAAATAATTTGAAATGTGCCCTATCATCTTAAAAAACAAACCAAACCAAAACAAAAAAACTCCACACTCCAAATCTCTATTTCCAAAGAGAGTGAGAAATTGCACCTCAAAAGGCAATAATGTTTCAGATCTTGAAACATTTGAAAGGTCTTGAAGATGATCATATGCAAATCAAATTCTGCCATGCTGTCTTTGTCCCAAGGAAAACAGATCTAAATAGCCAGGATTAAACGATGGAGAATAATTCTCTAATCATTAAAGTGTCCAAGATTGCCAGGAAGAACCTCCAAACAGGTGTTGTTGAGCATGAACTCGCTACAAAAGAGGGTGAACACACAACGCAGCTCTGTCAGGCTGCAACTCAAAGGGATGTAATGCCAGAAGCATTTTATCCAACCCATTTATTCATGGCTTTCTACTATGAAATGAACTAATCAAGACTGAATGTGGTCAGTACCATGCAGTGATAGAACTGTAGCATTCAACTAAAACAGTCTTTTTGACCTTTTCTGCATTTGTGTGTTACGCAGCACAGTCTTCGTGTTCTTCTGAACTGAAAGCAGCTGTTTCCTCTTTCTTTCTTTGTCTACTGGAGCAATGTGGTGACCCATATAATCCTGCAAAATATCATAGGTGTTGGTGGTTAAAATTTGAGCAAATATTAATATTTAAAATGCAATCCAAGAAAGATAAATTTTAATTAGTACATTTGACATATTAAAAATCAATACTTCAGTAGTGAAAGATTCTGCAGCTTGGGCTGCACTCCACATGGAGGATCATTTCTAAATTAAGAGATGCAAATTTAATCAATAGATTTAAAGTTTTACATCACTTGAGGCACTTGAATTGCTTCTAATCAGCCTAGTAAAGTGAAAGCGTCATTTAATTGTTTTTCTCCGCCTTTGAAATACAAACCTATCTTCAAGGCTGGATTTTGACTAGAATAAGCTATATTATTTACCATATTTGACCTTCTATGTTATGCATATCAATTAAAAGTGCATTTTAAAAGTCAAGAAAACAAACAGTTGAAAATCCCAGAGGTCATTTCATCATTTAAGAAACTTTAGCAGAATCAACTTCTTAACTTGTATTTTAAAATATAAAATTGGTAAAATTTAAGTTTTGTATTACATTACTTTTCAGAAAACAGAAGTATTTTGTTGGTGATTTAAAATCATCCTTGATGTAGATTACTGTGCTAACTTTCCAGAATTATTAAAAAAAAATAAATTTATTTTGTGAAACAGGCTGAATAAAATGCTCATGCTTTGGTAACTGATAATGTGAACTACAAATTATTGCAAGTTAAAATTCTTTCCTTTTTTCCCCATTTTTAATTTTGCAATCTACTTGTGAACGTTGTTGCCACGGCCATCTGTCAAACTATCTGCAAGATACCTTAAAATGCAGTCCACAGTACATCTTAGACTTGAAACATTTTATTTTTTCAGAATGTTCATCAACAACTTGTTGAATTTACTTCTACAAAAAGGACAAGAAAAATGAAGATGTAGTTTTACCTTTTTATATGAAAAGTCATGGTTGGAAGACATTGATAAAACTACTCACATACTTGATGCTTCTTTACATCTGGAATTAGTATGAATTCTTCCATTGTATTTTCTAGGATTATATCCTACTACCTATGAAGTTGAAAGTATCTTAAAAGCATTTCAGATCAAGATATCTTGAAGATTTTCAGGCTAAATCTTTTGATAGTGTGCATGAAGCCTATATTTCTTTTAAAATTGACATGTTCCAGTTAAAATGGAGAGGAATATGACTGATTTATTTTATTTTATTTTTTCTCTTAAAGTTTTCTACGGATAGTGCCACATGGAAAGTACGATACTTTCAGATGGCGCAGAGTAACTTCATTATAAAATCTGGTATGCCACTACCTAGCTATTTGGCATGCAAAGGTATTGCAATTACATAAAGAAATTGGTTAACAATATATTTAAATTGTTATTAATTCAGTTTTCCCATAAGCCACCAGAATTACATAAATAATTTTCACCTGCAGCCACCAGTAGGGTGTCTTTAGTAAAAACTGTGTTTCTGAATCATAGGCAACAGGATATTTAGAGACTTGCATGATTGAACTAGCTCAGCAATCTTTTCTGTTAACAAATATCAAGGACAAAAATCATATGACACACATTTAAAAAAAAACCCTGGGCATCACAACCAAATGACTCTTGTATTCTGTAATAAAGATGAGTCAGCCCAGCAGGAGTTTCCAGGGCAATATATTTTTGGACACAGGAGGGAAGCAGAGATGATATTTCACCTCCGAATTGTACACAGACTGTGCACTGCAGTTGCATGGTTTCAGCATTGTGAGCACTGTGGCTTCCTAGAAGATCTGAGCTAAAAACAGCCACAGATTCCTGAAACTGAAGTCTTCAAGAAGCAAACAAACAGCATTAGACTGGAAAATCAAGTTCTGTCCTGTTTTCCTATTCAATACAGCATGATAAGGACAGTTGGGGTTTAGAGAGTAGAAAGCTGTATTTTTCATTAAATGTTCTAGCCAGCTGAGCGCATACAAGTCAACAACCCTAACCTCCCAAAAAACTCCAAACATACCAACATATTTCTGCTTTACCATGCATGAAACTGAATCCCCAAACTCTCATTTAATGAACATTGCTGGCATTAGTAGAGCTCTAGCAAGCAGCTTTTGAAGAAAAGGTCGAGGCGAGGCTGGAATTTGAAAGTGTGCAGCAGCTCTTTTCATATGCAGCAAACTGTCTGACATTTTCTTTTTATGCCACCAAATGGGAACTATTTCCTGTACCATATTTTAACATCCTTTGACAAGGGTGGCAAAACACTGTCTAAATCCAACCCTTCACTTCTTCCCCACTTACGGACATTGATATCAGAGTCCTTGTGCATACAGGTCCTGTCTCCTGTGTTCAGACAGGGACATAGGAGGAGAAAATCCAAAGAAAATTGAAAAGGAAAGCACAAAGACCTGAACTTTCTATTTGATTCAATTAGTTTCTGTCAAGACATACTTCACCTCTGACTATCAAATGTTCTTGGAAACCCTAGTCACAGCCCTGCTCTTACAACACAGAGTATGACTTGCAGCATCTCTAGGTTTTCCCATACTGCCCCGAATGCTGCAGAGATTACTTTTACCATAACGACTTTTAATTGTTCTTAAGATCTGAAATTGTCACCTGGCTTGAATATGCTTTCTTTTGCTATCCATTTGACTAGAGTCCTTCCCAATGAAGCGTTTGCTGTGCTCTTTTTTGCTTAAGTTTCATAAGCATTCTATAAAAACAAGGAAATATCCAAATTGTCATGTAACTCAAAAGTATCATTATTCATTCCAGAAAGGTAATGTGTTTCTGTGTAAGAGTCTACTGCTTTTATTTTCTTATAATTTCCAACTTTTATGAATAGTTAAAATTAGGGATTGTCCAGTATCTTATTTGTTAATAGAAAGATCATTCAGTACTAGCTCTAAAATCATAACACTTGTGTTTAAGAATCTATATATTGTCCTGAACAAAACCTAATACACTTTTCACTAATTTTGTAGAGGCTAAAACATCAATTATTTATGTATTTTAGTAGATAATGTCTGAGCAATCAGTTATCCTCTGATCCTAGATCCCCCAGGCACTTCCCATCTGTCAGACATTTCTGTACTCGCACATCCTTTCCTTACACCAGTCTAATGCACTCAACTTGTACACATCCCTTACAACCAAAAAGGTGAAATCAACCCCAGAAGTGTGCCACATCCAAAACCCTCACCTCTGTTTTCTCTGTTCCTCTCTGAAATGCAAGGGATTCACTGTTTTAACTGTCTATTTGAGCTTCATAATACTATAGATATTTGTGAAACCATCATATGTTCCTTCTTCATTGTAAATGAAAGCTGGAACTCTCTGTTCACAAAGGCAAAAATTCTTTTCAATGACACAGGACCTCAAGGTATCTTCTGTGACTTTCTGTGGCAGACACATCATAACATGAGCCCCAAGGGTTGTTAATTTTGCTCTCCTTAATTCCTTGAGTAGGTAATTTTGATGAAATACAGAGTATTTGGAGCTCTTTAAAAGGCTAAATGGGGAGCTTCCTGGAAATGTTTTCCTTATGTACTTACACAGGATCATCTAAAGTGTAAATATAGTCCCTAGATAGTTAGCTCACATTGTAATGAATTTAATACAGTGCTTCAGATTCACAATTGACATAAATGTTTTGCAAACACAGGGCCATTAAAGTCAATGACAACAAGTCAATTTGCATCATTTAAGGGTATGACAGTGTGTACAGAAGATTGTGTTCATTGGCATAATTACGCTGGCTTTTACAGCTTCATGGGTGTTGTGGTTTAAGCCCAGCCACAACTCGGAAAACCACGCAGTCTCTCACTCCACCCCCTTCCTCACCCCCGCTCCAGGAGGGATGGAGAGGAGAATCAAAAAAATGTAACTCCCACAGGTTGAGATAAGAAGAGTCCAATAACTAAGGTATAACACAAACCACTGCTGCTAACACCAATAATTATAAAGATAAGGGAAATAACAAGGGAAGAGAATACAACCGCTCACACCCTTGGACTGATACCCAGCCTGACCCAAGCAGCGATCTAGCCCTTTTGGTTGATTGCCCCCAGTTCATATGCTGGGCATGACACGCTGTGTTATGGAATACCTCTTTGGTCAGTTTGGGTCAGGTGTCCTGTCTCTGCTTACTCCCGGGCTTCCCCTCCTCCCTGGCAAGAGCATGAGGCTCAGAAAGTCCTTGGTCAGACAAAACATTACTGTGCAGCAACTCAAGGCATCAGTGTTATCAGAACTGTTCCCAGGCTGAAAGTCAAAACCACAGTGCTGCGCCAGCTAATAATAAAGAGAAAAATGACTGCTACTGCTGAACCCAGGACAGTGGGCTTAGGGAGCTTTTAATAGGAAAGTGGACCTTCCTGTAAGAAGGATGTCTTCCCAGGTACAGAGGAAATGTATGGAAGAAAGAAGAGGAACTCATTAAAAAGTCTGATTATAACAACAGTAGTTTTGAAAACATCTGCATCATAATAACTTATTAGTAGATTCCTCTGTTTTCTGTGCTTGTGGGTGGCTGACTTGGACTGCCTCAGCTGTTAGGGATGCACAGTGGTAGCCTTTATATATTTTGTATTTCTGTTTTGAAAAAACTCATAGCCATTAAAATAATTTTGCATCTCATCCAAGCATAGACACTTTTCAAAAAGTTCTCTCCCACAAATAGCAATAGCACACATGCTGGGAAGAAATCACATTCATAGCTGCTTAATGGCAGGCAATGAAAAGAGGGGAAACTTGGGTCTCCATAGAATCATAGAATAGTTAGGGTTGGAAAGGACCTTGAGATCATCTAGTTCTAACCCTCCTGCCATGGGCAGGGACACCTCACACTAAACCATGCCACCCAAGGCTCTGTTCAACCTGGCCTTGAACACCACCAGCGATGGAGCATTCACAACTTCCCTGGGAAACCCATTCCAGTGCCTCACCGCCCTCTCAGTAAAGAATTTCTTCCTCATACCCAATCTAAACTTCCCCTGTTTAAGTTTCAACCTGTAACCCCTTGTCTTATCACTACAGTCCTTAAGGAAGAATCCCTCCCCAGCATCCCTATAGGCCCCCTTCAGAGACTGGAAGGCTGCTATGAGGTCTCATGCAGCCTTCTCCAGGCTGAACAGCCCCAACTTTCTCACCCTATCTTCATACAGGAGGTGCTCCAGTCCCTGATCATCCTCGTGGCCCTCTTCTGGACTTGTTCCAAAAGTTCATGTCATTTTTATGTTGAGGACACCAGAACTTCACACAATACTCCAACTGAGATCTCACGAGAGCAGAGTGGAGGGGCAGGATCACCTCCCTTGACCTGCTGGTCACACTCCTTTTGATGCAGCCCATGATACAGTCTCACATACAAGCGTGGCTTTGAATCACCCAAACCAAGCAAATCTCTAGGAATTGTGTCTGTATTTGTACTTTGGGGGTTCACTGTTTTCTCACTGTAACTTGCCTTTCATTTTTATGATTCATTGGTAAGAGGAATCACAGCATCTGAGGCATAGGCTTGAAAGCAGAAGTGACGTTTGCTTTGCTGGGCAGATGAAACTTCGAAGTTTACTGCTCATTTTTTCAGCACGTCCTTCCAATTTGGAAAGCAGGTCTCTGTAAACAGTGAGCATTAACAGGCAAGTAAAACGACCCTTTACTAATTACTCTAAAGAGTTTAAAGTTTTCTCTATTGTTATTTGGGTTTTGCTACTGAATTCACAACTCTAATCCCCATCTATGCAGAACGGATGCCTTACTAGCAAGGGTCTCACACCCAACAGGCACTTCTTAAATATATACAGTTTACGTATACACGCTCTTCTTCCAATGTATTTTCTCATGATGCTCACTTCACCAAGGCTGATCTATACTTACTGTATTGATTCCAGGTGAGTATTCAGACTAGAAAATAGCAAAAGTTACCTGACACACTTCCTCCCCACCTTATTTTTAATAGAAAAATGGTGAATAATATGACTGAAAAATTAAAGTTGACTGCTTGTTAACAAATTTTATCCCATTACCAAAACAAACCTTTATTTTATTCATTAAAGCCATTCACTTAAAAAAAATTAATCCTGCTTGGTAACCTTCTCTGATACAAAGAAGAGATGTAAACTAGACCAGAAGGAATACCACAATGAGTGAAAATTATCAGAAAGGAGTCCTGACATGGTTATATTGTGAGAAATAATATGAGTTCTTGCAAAGGGAATATTCCACTTTATATAGACACTTTTTAAGTTTACTAGTGGGAAGGGCATGTAATGCCACAAGGCACATGCATCAGTTTCAGTATGCATTTTTCAACATTTGCAACACAGAATGGTACATTTGCAACACAGAATGGTACATACCTACTCAGTTTTCACTCATTGCTCCAGGATGCAACAACATTTCCCTTGATATACTTAGATAATAAAACATGTGGTGGTAATTATCTTAATGATTTCAGCATGAAGATTAGTAACCCTTGTAATTGTTATCCTTGCTAGTATAAATCAGTTTACAAGGGCTCAAAGTACCTGTTAAGCAGCCAAAGCTGTGTACACATTTTCAGTCGTCAAATTAACCTCTGACTTCAGACCAGGAATACTTTGGTATAAAGTGAAGCCTCTCCACCTTTTGAATAGGAGGCTGCCATGGTTTAAGCCCAGCCATAACTCGGAAAACCACACAGTTGTTTGCTCACTCCCTCCCTTCCTCCTTCAGCTCCCGGAGGGATGGGGAGGAGAACTGAAAGAATGTAATACCCATAGGTTGAGATAAGAAGAGTCCAGTAACTAAGGTATAACACAAAACCACTGCTGCTGCCACCAATAATATTATAAGAAAAATTACAAGGGAAGAGAGTACAACCGCTCACCACTCATTGATTGATACCCAGCCCAACCAAGCAGTGATCTCACCCTTCCAAGGTAACTGTCCCCAGTTTATATAGTTGGCATGATATGCTGTGGTGTGGAATACCTCTTTGATTAGTTTGGGTCAGGTGTCCTGTCTCTGCTTCCTCACGGCTTCCTCTCCTTCTCAGAGCATGAGGCTCAGAAAGTCTTTGGTCAGACTAAACATCACTAAGCAGCAGCCCAAAACGTCGGTGTTATCAGGCTGTTCCCCAGCTGAAAGTCAAAAATCTTAATCTGATTCAGTGAAAACTCTCAGTTTAACACAGCTCAAAGACGTTGACTTGAAATGCCTGTTTCAGCCTGTCTTTAGTCTGTAAGTCAGTTAAATTCTGATGCAGTGCAAGGTTAAGCAACCCTGCGTAACCTGAACACACAAACACATTCTGCAGTGACATCAAGAGTCACTTGTGTAGCGCTAATCAATTTATTAAAAAGATTCCAAAAAGGAATTACTCTTGTATGTATGAACATTGGAATACTATATATACACATTTGCACAAAGATTGCAAAGCAGTCAAACATTCTTTAAAAAAAAGACTGGTACATACATACTTTTCCATTAGTTCAATTTTTAACTTGTCTACTTTCCCATTACATAGCCAATAATTAATCCATATCCCTTATCTAGAAACTCCTTTGTTGGGGAATGGATGTTTGAGGGTCCTTGCCTACCACACTCCTTTAAATACAAAAAGTTCCAATCTATGATTTTCCAGCACAAATCAAGTATCAGGATGTAGACTACCTCACAAGAAGTCCTTCATTGGAAAGAAAAGTTTAAGCTGACATTTAAAATTTCATCCACAGTCAGATGTATAACTGAGAGCAGTTTTATTTGTCTGACAAGAGAGTAACCATACAAATTTGTCTACAAAATACTTTTCAGCAACTTTGCCTTTGATCTTTTTTTTTCGTTTTCTGCTTTATTTAGTTTTTATTATTTTTCATTTGTCTATAATGTATCTTTTATTCACTGTTCATGACATCAAAACAAAATGGGGAAAACTCTCTTCTATTTCTTTTTATATTCTCAGTTTCTGTGCAGTTTTTTGACAACCATCTGCTTAGATTAGACTTCACCTCCTTCTACCATTCATCTCTGCCATAAAATATTGACAGAAACAATTTTCTTCTAGGAAAATAGAAAGTTAATAGATAAGTGAAAACTCTACTTGTTTTTTCATTAAAGTTCTGATGTATTCTCACAACCTGTGTTGTATTTATATGATCATCTGAAGTTATAAAAAATTAGAAGATAAAGCTTTAAACCAAACCCTAGATTTCACAGCAGGATTCAGACCATCTAATAGTCAAAAATTACTTTAGAGCTTTTGCAAGTAGCATGTCAAATGAAAATCTCTAGCTGCAATAAATGTAGTGTAATAAGAGGCTCTTTAGCAGCAGTTAAAGGGGACAAATGACAGCATTGCCCGCACACAGGTTTGCGTAAATTGGTAAGGCAGCCAGGCCTTGCATAACATCAGTATCTCTAAAATAGAGTTATTTTTAACCTGTTAGCACTGAAGGCAGATGAGCAATCCAGTGACCACCCCTAGCCTGAGGCTTGGTGAAGGGCACAAATATGGAAAACTGCAGGATGTGATATGAGAAGTCACAGTAGAGAAGGGAGGACAAAGCAAGACATATAACACCTCTAGGGAAAGCACTGTGAGGGGTGAAGGATTTTGCAGGTGCTCTGGGGGCAGTGAGGCAGAAACAGCCAAACTTCACAGACACTCGAAGGGGAGCACTCAGGTTTTCTGGGGAGTCAAGTTTTGCAAAGCCAATAGCACTGAAATACAAACACAATAGTACCTACATCAGCAATGCCAAATATTGCCAAGATTACCTAGGTGACTATAAGAAACAGCAAATTTGTGTACGGATGTAGCAAGCTATCACCAGTGGGGAAAAAGAGATACTATGGTATTTAATTCAAATGGCAGATGCAGTGCATGGCCCCTGACTGCCACAGCCAAAGCCAGGAATGACCACTGACAGTTGTTCCTACAGACCGCAGCAGCTACATCTGCTACACAGCAGGCATGGGTGCACCTCTCCTGTCCCAGACTGGACAGGATTAGCAGCTACTCACAACAGATAGCCTTCTCCCTTCTCCCCCACCATTCAAGGAAGAATACCCACAAGAAGAAACACATCACTGGAGAGAGTTTGTGCTGTAAAAGTCTTGCCTTGTGCAACCAGTTAGAAATTCTCGGAGATCTGATTTGTCTCTGTTTTTTTGGCAATTATCTCCCCATAGGTATGACATGACTCTGGCAACACACACAGAGTTGACTATTATTTTGGCCTTTAGCCCAGGGTCCTTCCCCAAGTGGTGGGTTTCCAGGATATCATCTCACACCTTGCAAGTATGCCCCACATTCTTTGTCCTCAACCATGCAATCTTGATTCTGGCCATTTTAAAAAATGAGCATTTCCTCCTCTCCCCCGTCAAAATACCTTCGAAGGCAAATTAGACCAGTTTATACACAAGTCATCTTCATAACTATTTACTGTTCAATCAGCTTTAGTGTCATTGGTACATCTTCTCAGTAATAAGTCCATATATTTTCTTCCTGATTTTTTGCTGGTTTATGCAATAGCACTGGGACAAATCGGTAAGAATTTCTGATTTCTAGAAACATCCACAGTGGATGATGATATATTATTAGATAAGGTACTTTTTGCCACCTATTAGCTTAGCAGTGTGACTGTGGACCTTAGTCTTTTAAGGTCGTTTCTATTAACCCCGTCTCCAACTTCTAAGACATGTTGAACTTAAGAGAAAAACCTCAGATATAAAAATCTAACATTCAGGATATTTAAGTGGCTAATAGAAAACCTAGGAGACTTGGCAAATTGTTTTCATACTTGAAAGCTGATGTTCATCAGGGGAACTTAGTGAAAAAAAAATTATTAGACGGATTTGCAAGAATCAGATGGGGACAAAGCTGAAAGTGTTAACTTGTAAGGCACATAGCTTCATACTGGCTTCAGAAAATCACAGATAAATTGGCTTCTCTTTTAGCTCTTGCTCCTGAGAAAGAGAATAGGCAGCAGAGAAACAAAGGAAATATTAAGAAAGACAAATTGGTGGTAACTATTTTCCAAGTTTTGATAATAAAGTTGGATCAACAGTCCATTTCGTATGTGTCTTTTGTATTTCTTATTTAAGAAAATACCATTGAATGCTAAATCTAAAGCACTGAGATGGCCTAATTAGTAGTTAATAGCTATTAGTGGCATAAAATAAATAAATGGTTTGGTTTTATTGTACACTCCATGGTAAAAATGTGGCCAAATATGGGTACTACTAATTGACTAATTCAAATATTAATTTCTGGAGTTTAGTGTTGTTGAATGTGATTTCAATTGGGTGCCAGTTACTTTAAAAAACTTTCAGTTACACTGTGCCAGTAACTTCACAATATAAATAGGTGTTAAGGCCAAACATTATTATTTGATCACATCCTCAAATATTAATATACATGAAAGCTGTACTACTATTATTCTAGGAAAATAAGACTTTGGTATAGTGTTTACAGAAACAACATTTTAAGATTTTCCCATGCAATGTAAGTAATGCATCTTCAGGAATGTGTTTAACAATTCTCAAGGTCACTTCCAAAGATTACCTCACAAGTTCTGAAACAGTTGCGTTCAAGAGCATGGATAAAAGTATATAATAAAATGCTTAATCACTCTTTTGAGTGCAAACCTGAAGGCAATTTTTATTGTGGAAATCATCTTGCCATTCCATTAAATTTTCCCTCCTTCAAGCAGAAGGGGGAGGGAGAAGGAATGATTATTACTGATTTAATTAAGCTAGCAATATCACTGACCCAGTCCCTTGGGAAATGATAACTTTGAGATTGTGAATTGCATGTAATCATCTCACCTCATTACTGTATTTGTCATGAAAATAAATTAATTTTGTGTATTTTCTGTTCTCATAACTATACTTGTCATAAAAAGGAACTATCAAAATTCTAATAATACCTGGTGTACTTTAGTAATTATGGCACTATGCTCCACAACTTTGACATTTTTAACCCTGCAGTTGATTTGCTGGCTATTCCACCCTCCCTGTCAGGTTAATAAAAGCTGTAAATATGGAATCAGCTAGGTAATTTTCTACAAAATGCAAGTACCCCACTTTATCCCTTTCCAATTTTCTACTATAGTTGGAAGGGGAAGCAAACAGAAAATTAAACTGAATTGCACGGCTACTAGTGCACTTTAAGGTACCATAATTTTTTTTTGTATGAAGTAAATTATATAAGAAATGTGAAATAATATCTCTGGATATTAAGTTTACGCTCAAGTCCAAAGATTAAGCTCTTTTTCTGGAAGTAGGTAGGTTCTGCTAGAGGAAGCTAACCACAGTTGTATGGGTTACAATTAAACAAATGGGTTTTGTGTGTTTATATATACAAACATTTCAGATTATTAGATAAAACATATCTTGGGTAGCAAAATTTACACCAAAAGCAAATCAGAAAATCAGAACCTTCAAAATAAAAAATTATATACTGCTCTTGTATTATGTTAAGCACTCTGTTCCTGAGCAAAATAACTAAAAAAGCAGGAATGTTGATTTTTAAAGAAAGCACCCTAAATATCTTGGAGGAGAGCCCAAAGAACTGCAGCAACTTGCATACAATTAGGAGAAAAACCTTGTGTCCATGAACAAGAGAAGTGTACCTTCCATTCACTTAGCTTGATGTCACTGCTATACCTCTATTGCTGCTGTAGTGTAGCCATAATATCTATTCTCTGGCAAGCCACCTGCATGCTGATTATTCTTCCTCGTGGTTGTAGGTGGAAGTAATTTACTGCCAGTGTAAGGGTGATGACAGGACTGGTCATGCCCTGTGCCCCACAGAACAGAGTCTAGCAAACTGCTAACAATAACAGTTATGTGGCAGGAGCACGGGAATCAGTGACATGCATCTCGCATCACTTTCTTCAAAACCACCATGGAGACCCAGGGTATATATCTCTTCCTCCTTTCTAAAGGCTTTTGTTCCATGGGTCACACTATTCACCCTTTTCTGTGTGGGCTTCTGGTAGAGAAAAGGATGAGACAAACTGGCTTAGGTGTCAGCAGTGTTCCAATAACATGTTACTATATACCACTCATTTTCAAATTAGGCAATCATTAAAACTTCCTGAAATTAAAGGACCTCTTAGCTTGTGAATGAAGGAAAGAACAAAGGACACAGAACTGAGAAAGGACTAAAATGATGCTAGAAAGAAGAAATTCTTCAAAAAGATATCCACCTTTTCCTTCAACAGTGTCAAAATCTGCCACTTCAATAAGTGATGTAAAGTTATACTTTGAATGGCAAAGTATCCCAAAAATATCTTTCATCATCCATACCTTCATCCAGGAGAAACACATTTCTCCTGGATGAAGATACAGCTACACTGATTCATGCATTTGTACTTCTATGCTCTATTTTTGTAATTCATAGGTAAATCTGAAAGTCAAAATTACTTACAGGCCCTCATGGTATCTATGTGACTGCCCTCCTTCTTCCAGGTCTCTGGGTTTAGCAGGAGCACGAAGCTTATGCTGAAAACCTTCCACTGGCATCCAGTCACATTCTTATGCCAGCTGACGGCCTCGATTCAAGTTTTCAAAGCAGCTAAGGGATCAAGCTCCAGCTACATTAGTGAATGCATTTTGATCTATAAATCACAGTGATATTTTTCAGGGAACACAAAGAGTGAAGATCACAAAAGCCAGAACAAAGCATGCAAGAGCCAGGAAGGATGCATTTTCTCTCTAAAGCAAAGCAGCTCTGAAGGGATCCTCTGTCTTTCAGAGGACACTAGATAGAGCATGTCTGATTGCCTTTCAGAAGCATCATAAGGCCCTGTTTTAAGCGACAGAATACATTTTTGATATCTAGCTCAATAATCCTCCCATAAGACCTCACCAACTGCACTCACAAGCTAGAAATTAAAATCCCTAGTCCTCAAAGTTTTGGAGTAAAAAAGGCAAAAGCATCAAAGCCTTCATGAATTTTATGAGTTACTATAATGTTATGAGGGATATGAAGCCAGGTACTATTTCTCTACCACCATCTTCTTGATCGATACCAATGAAAAGACATTTCTTCCTAGAGCCTCATAACAAAATGGGCAGTCTTGGAGATGAAAAATAAGCAGTTGCTTGGTAAAAAAAAACCAGACAAACCAACACACTAGTGAGCAGAAGTATTGCACAATACTTGTTAACTGTAGAAAGACCCAGATACCCAGATGTTATTTCTAAAATCTTCTTTGTACTTAAAAGAAGGTATTGTTACAGAACTTGACATCACATTGCAAGCAAGTTTCCTAAGTGGCCCATATGAAGCTGCATGTTAGTGCACATCTTGACATAGCACTCTATTTCACATTACATGACAGTTTGACACCTATATTTTCATTCTTCCTTAAGGATAAAATCTCTCCCATACCCCAAAATTAATGCAGATGTCCCACCAGTCTAGAGCTTCTTACCACATATTCTCTAATTATAAAATCTACAGCTTTGAGCAAAAGCCTGTAGTGAAAGAACAAATTATTGTGGAGAAGTTAAGGGTTGTAGAAACAGCATCAGATAAAAATGATGAACATGATTACTTGCAACCACTGGAACAATTTATATGGCAAGGACACCAAGTGGCTAGAAAATCTGATAGCAAAAAGAAAAAAAAATATGGCAAATTATATTTAGTAGATATATTAATCATTTAGAGCTTTTAAATCAAGTGAAACAAGTCTGGAGAGAAAACAAAGAGTTTCACTGAAATTTAAAGCAATATTGCCACTGATCTTAATAAAGTCAGTGGGTGTCTAACGTGATTCTGCTGTGTTGGGCTTATTATTTTGTCTAGACAAAAGACAAGAGCATATCTCTTAAGTCACATAACAGTTCTGTATCTGTTAGGGAAGAATAGTACTAAGCAAAAAGATTTGAGACAGATTGAAGAAAAGATTTGACTTCTTCTGAGGGAATGTGAACTATGCAAGAATTACACATCTATCATCCTGTAGAAGAAGTTTCCTGTGACTTCATTACCAGAAATAAGTCTCATGAGTTACACTTTACATGGCTTTAATGAACAACAAAGTTTCATTTTAAGCAGTTGGGAAATTCAGAATTTGCAGGCTGGTTCATGCTGCTTTTTTAAGCATTCTAAACAATCAGAAATTCATTAGCAACTTCTTTTCTCTCTGGGACCTAAAAGCTCTGAGGCAGGTATTAAATACTCCCATTTTCAAGCATTTGAAACACGTTCATAATGTGTTTCATATTTACTAATTCACTAAAGTTTGATGGCCACCGGAAAACAGATGTTACAGTTTTCCTGGCAATGTAAACATCTGTGCTAGCTAAATAAGTCGAGCTCTTCTAACACAAAAATCATTATAAAAGAACAATAAAAAAACCTCCAAAACAACAACCCTTCAAAGAACTTAATAAAAATTAACCTGTTCTAAGTAATGTATTTTTACAGAGGTGATCTGAATGCTAATTCTTTCCAGGATATCACAGGAAGCCCCAGGCTATATTTCCAGACAGTATATACCAGAAGAAAAATAACAGTTACATAAATGTGTAGATTATTACTGGTTGCCAAATAGATTCATTTGATATTTTTATGATCCAACTGTTTTCCATTTAGCCAGCAGACACTGATATTTTTGTTCTGCAGAAAAAATCATAACAGACCAAATAAAGCATTTTATACAGTGAAGCTGTTCTGCCCCGAAGGTACAGAGTTTTTCCATATTGTTTCCATTTGAAAGTTTATTCAGATTATGAACCCCCTGCTGACACTGATACCTCTGCTCTTTCTCACTTCCCAACTCTCAAGTCAAATAGTAGGGTCAGCATTTGTACTTTTGCTTTGATTATGTGAAGTCCCTGTGGAAAGATACAGTATATTCTAAATCATCTTTATTTTAAGATCTGCTGTGAGCTTACATATTTGAATGCTTAATTTGCAGTCATGCTCAGGGAAGTGTTGATGCAAAGAAAACAGCTATTCATACATAATCCAGATCAAAGCACTACTTCTCTGTAGTATGTGTTCTACAGCATCAGTTAAATAATTGAGAAAAAAAAAGACTTCCCCCAAACATCTGTAAGTAATTTAAATTAAATTTTAAAAGTCACGGCTGGCTTTGGCATTACTTTGCCTTTCCTGCAGTCTGGTTTTTGTTACCAAATGACCCTGCACCCTACCCACCATGCTGACTACCTGGTAGATGATGCTGATGCACTAAGAGTGCTGCAAGCTGAGGATAGCAAGCACAGCCTCAAACCCAGGCAGATGTGGAGGTGTCCTAGACTCACTTTCAGCTGACCAGAAGTGGCAATACAGCACCAAATTCAGGCCTCTGTGCCCTGCCTCTCAGCTGTACTTGGTAGCATGGGCTTGCCATGCTGCTGGCTGTGCCTACATGACATCAACCAGCTTTTAGCCAAGGCAAATCAGCTTGCAGCTGCCTGCAATAATCCCATTACTGACACATCTATTACAGAAAATAAATGCGGAGACTAAAGTTAGCTGTCTTTCTGAAGGCATGATTCACCAGCTGAAGTACCTTTTTGGACTTGGGGTCAACAGGGTGGCAAAGAGGTATCAGCCTCCTTGTTTCAGGAGGAAGAACAAGGGTGATGGACCTCAGTATTAGCAGCCTCAGTGCAGACAGAGCTGCAGCATTGCAGAAACAGACATCTCATTTCTATTTACATTATGCAGGTGTGCTGTACAGCCCTTGATCCAGCCTGTGAGAAAAACACAGACCTCTGCGGGCAGCCCCGAACCAGAGCAGATAATGGACCCTGCCATTAAATAACACACTCGCCAGAGAGGGGAATATTTTAGCTGAATCCCAGTTTAGTTCACTTTATAGTATTGCTTTGGGCAAGAACAAACAGCGGGGATGAAATACTTTAACCTAATATTGCTGCCAAACAGTTTTTAATGTTCAAAGATACCCTGAGTTATGGTTTTGATTAAGTTAATATTCATATATTGTTGAAAGATGTCCCCAGCACTTTAGGATTCCTTAGCATGCCAGATTAAGAAATTACCAGCAAAACCAAAGATTTTATTGAGGCTGCTGTTTAGTGAGTCAACAATAATCCTAGTAGTAATATCTTAGCAGAGCGAACAACTCACTTTAACTGAGGACTTTAAGTCACCACAGGACATGGTACAGCCCATTAAGCACAAGCAAAGGCTAAGTAAGAAATGACAGCAAATACAGTAGAATTTAGACATTCTTTCACAAGCTCTTTGATGGACTGATAAAATGGTGGAAATTTGCTGTGGTTTTAAATGTTCCAATAACTGCAATACAACAGGTGGATTTTCATGTTTCCTTTAAGTAGACTTTGATTATATGACGTTCCTCAAAAAAAGAGAAAATAAAAGCAAAGAGATACAGTTGACATACCAGTGATAGAAGCAGAGTATACCTGAAGCTAGTATTGATTTAAGTGGGCCAGTTTCTAGATATTTTATTTCACTGTTCTTTCAAAAACAGAATAAATCCAAATTGTCTCAGATGCATATATATATATATATATTTAACACATACTTTTCACTCTACGTTTCTCAGATTTTGATTGAAACTGACAGATAGAAATGCAAGGTATCGTGAAAAGTATGAAACCATCTTGCAAGCCCCCTTCCTCATGAACTCCCACTGACTTCAGTAAAATTATTATTGCTATTGATTACTAGAAATTACTATTGCCATCTTCTGGTGCAATTGAAAATTGGAAGTTGTTCTTATTAAAACGTGTCGAGATTGCTGATGCTATCTAATGTTGAGAATGGTACTGTTCCTTTCGTAATGGAACATGAAGTGTATAATAGGTGCAGTTTTCCTATAAATAAATACAGACTCTTTTTTGTAAACTTGATATATATAGAACTCAAGATAGGTCTCAGAAAACAGAAAGAGGGTAACAGTGATGGCAGATCAAGCTCACTAAATTTTCCACACTTCAAACATAATCTTCTGGAATAATTTAATGGATTGGTATACTGTGTTTGGCTAAGTTTCTAAGAATAATAAAAATTTCCGTATGGTATTTTTGAGAAAAATTGCCATCAACCTTGTCCAGGCTTTCAAGGATTTGAACTCTGTACCAAAACAAACAAAACAGCTTGCACTTTAGATGGATAATAGTCAAAAGTCTGATGCTAAAAGCCAACACTCATGGTTCTAGACAGACATGTAAAAAGGAGATCTTCAGGTACATTTGAACAAAAGACCCTTGCATAATATTTATTCTCAATGTGAAAGAATAATAAAAAATAAATGAAACCAAAAACAGGTCAGCCTACTTCAGAAAGATCCACTTGACAAAATTGTTTACAAAGATAATAAACCCCACCAATTAATGAGTTAAATCTTTTCACATAAAAGCCTGCTGGAAGCATAATACATATTCCAGGGTAAAGGATATTGACACATTTTTAAGTATTTGATATATATTGCAACGCTTCATGGCTGACAAGGAAAATGAACAAGTTTCAGCCTTGAAATAGGTCAATGAATATCGAGTCAGTAAGGATCAAGTCACCAGGGAATTTTACTTCATTTGGTGGCTTTATATCACTATGTATACACTTCCATGTAAGTACAAGTTTCATGCACCAGTAACTTTGTGAAATTTTATGGCCTGCATTATATACCCAAGGTGTTTTCAGGTTTTCAAATCTGCACATCTGTAAACTAATTATACAGAAGGGAATGAAATGCACTTGCTCACTTGCTTAGGTTCAGGAGACTGATTTCAGAGTTTTCAGACACTTCATTTCAGGATGAAAAATAAACAGTACTTGTTCAAGAACCCATTGGGAACTTTTCCACTGACTGCAGTGGCTCTAAATAAATTATATATGCTCCTTTGTTAATAGGTAGTACTACTTAAAGTCAACTCTTAAATTACTGAAAATGATTCAGCAATAAAAGAGGTTTCCATTGGCTCTAAGATTAAATACATAATACCATCAAAGAAGTGTGTGGGAATAAAAGGGGAAATGAAGAGAAAAGTCATGCAGGATGATAAATTGAGCCTTTTTTTTCTTTCCAGATCCGATACCAGACTAGAAGATAGTACAAAAAAATAGACTCATTATTATGCTTACCCACCTACAGTACATAATACCTTAATGTTTCAGATGCTCTACTGACCGAGAACAAAGATGCAGTCTTTCTGAATTGGTCAGAGATTGATCATAAACAGCTTCTCAGTACGAGGAAATCATGGAATACACAGGAGGCGTCCAACTCTGGCTTGTTCAAGTGAGACCTACTCAGCCCAGGTCCTTCAGTTCTCCTTGGGACATTAGTTCCAGTGGGAACTGGCTTCCCTTTCAGTGGAAACCTAAAGAAATAACCAAAGAGGTTGGCTGAGGCAGTCCTAAATCTCTCGAAGTCTCCAAAGGGTGGCTTTCTAATCATGCTTATTTTTCCTTCAAGTAAGGATATTGTATTACCAAAAGACAGAGGGTCAAGCTAGCACATTATGTTGTGCTCCAAAGAAAGATTACATGGTTCTGGTCTTATCATTCTCCTCTTCTTTTTCTCCTTTCTTACTCTACACCTCTGAGAAGCACCTTCTTTTCTTCCCCCCTCGGTTTGTGCGCCCCAAAATGCAGATGGGCAGACTCATATGGCTGAAACGCATGCCTCAGGGAACTCCAGACTTTCTCTGAGCAAGGGAGGACACAGTGAATTTCTACAGAAGAAAGGTGAAGTGGGTCTATGTAGAATTATTGGTTGTATGGCAAGAGCCTTACAACCTGAATTTGATTAACTACGAGACAGATAGATCTTTTACCCTCCATAAATTATGCATTATCAGGCAGCCACTTAACTGGTACTCCTCAGTTTTAACCAAACCTCATTAGAACTGAAGAACAGAGAAAATTTTTTCTGGCCTTCCTTTCTTGAACATTTTTGCTGTAAGGCTGCTTCTGAAATTTATCTGCTATCTGGCTGCATACACTATGCACTTGTTATTGGATCTAGTCAACATTTATCTTTGTTTCTGTCTTGTTTATAATTTATAATTATAATTTAAACAAAATGTAGACAGTTATATTTGTATAAGGCTATTTTAACCTATTTTTCTTAATTTTTAGTTCCAGGAATCAATTTCTTTGCCTGAAGTGACAAAAAAAATTGCCAATTTTTATGTTGCAGATATATAAATATCTTTTACTTCTTACTTCATATATTTTTGTTATAGCAAATGCTGAACTTGTCCTCTAGACCATAGAGGAGTTCTCATTTGTCATCCCTCAATTCTCAGACATCCTTGCTATTATAGTTTAAGCCTCTAATTGACCTGTTTACCCTCTGAATTGACACACAATAGTCTGGGGAGCATTTATCCACCACGCAACAGGGGACATCTTAAGTACCTCAGATTTTTTTTAAAGGCATTCTTTTTTTATTATTATTATTGAAGCAAATCAATTACTCTAATTTTAAAGTTTTGTTGGATCTGAGTCAACCATTACAATTGCCTGTCATCTGCCAAAAACAAACATAAAAAAATTTAAGTTCTCATAGATGCCAAATATTTTGGCAGCCATCCACCAGCCTCTAAAAAAACTGCTTAAATTTTCATATCAGTCAGGGTTTTCTAAAGTTAATCTATTAAATACACAATTACTTTCAAATAACAGCAAGTCAATGGCTTGAACCCTCTGAAGAAGCCCAAATGAAGTTGAAGACAGCATTGCTTGAAGGCATTCCCATAATAGCAAGGGCTCCTGTGAGCGGAACAAGAATCCACTGAGCTTGATACGTTAAAAATCCAGAACAAAAAAGTAGTTCCTGTCCAGACATTTAACAAGTATTTTATTTTCTGTATTGTGGTCATTTCATTTTCTGTGAAAGACTGATAAAAACTGACTACCTTCCAATACAATTTCCCCATGCTTTTTCAATAGAAATATATGTTTCCCAGGTGAAGTGGTTTGATTGTCTTCCTGATTCCAGCACTGACACTGCAGGTCATTTTAGGAGAGTATTGTTACTTCCCTGCTTCTCAGGTTTCCCATACACAGAAAGGGAAAAAAAAGTCTGTTTTGAGTACCTTGAGATCTATTGCTGGAAAGTGTTCCTCATAAGCATTTATTATTTACTATATATTATTTAGAGAGGATTTTTTTTTTTAAATAATAAAATTTGAGCACTTTTGAGGAAGATATTTTGTTACTTTTGACTCCCACAAACAAGGTATGATGGCAGTAACGGGGAGGTTTGTTTGCTGTAGTTTCCTCCCCCAACACTTAGCATCTCTTTCTCTCTCTTCACTTTCCATTACATTTTCTGATTACTTTTTAAAAGATTTGTTCTTATTCTTTTTTTCCATTTTGTTCTTATTCTTTTTTTCCATATTCTTTCCTTTACCATTAACCTTTAAATTGATGTAAAAGAACATAAAATTCTGCATAAGAGTAAACAAAACCTGTGAACATAGAGAAATTTTTTTTTATTACTAACATGCAGCATGCTCTAACTAGATTTGCCAGAATCCTGCCCCTTTGTCAAGGTCTTGTCTAAAAATCATTTTCCTCTGCCTCTCACCAGCACCCTCTTTAACTAGAAAGCACCAGCAGAAACATTGTTTTCACAGATAAACCCCTATGGCCTGTGAAGAATGCATATTTTGCTCATGCCCCTGAGAAACCTCAGCTCTCATGTCCATTCATCAAATCAGTGACTTAAAGGAAGGAAAGTGACTTACCAAGGCTTTTAGCCATTTGGAAGGAATAGGTAGGACTTAACATTTCATTTTGCTTCACTGATCTCTCGCATTAAACAGGCAAAGGCAACTAAGGTGAGCAGAGGAAGAAGATCAAAGAAGTTAACCTGGTGCAGTTTTCCTGTTAAGGACCTATGCAGCAGTTTTAATCTGATAGCCTTATGAAGAATGGTCTTTAGGATGCTTAGGGCACAAGATGGAGTAGTGGCAGCAGACTGATAGAGATTTAGTAGAAGTTTGCTAGTGCACATACACTGTGCCCTCAAAATCTTCCCAAACCTCCTCTGGTGGTCACACATGGCTGTCTCCTGGCTATTCTATTCAAAATAGTTGCCTGGGGAGAAAATAAATGTGGGACCAAAAAAAAAAAAAAAAAAGAAAATACATAAATAAATAAATGTAGTACCCTTTGTACTCAAAGAAAAGCAGATTCCATGTGGGAAAACCAGAAACAGCTGGGACCTGAAAGAAGAAATTTACATACATGCTTCTGCATGTTCCTCTTTTCCATGACTGTGTTGTAGTGGTTTCATACACTACTGAATATTTCTACACAGCAGCTACCTCTCAAACTGCCCATTCAAAGCCTTTGCTTACTAGTGAAAAATAAGCTTTGTGAAAGCATGAAATATTTTGCTAAATAAGTTCGGCTCTAGATTTTGAAAATTGATAGTGGAATATTTCACTCAATCAATGAAAGTACTATTTTGTACAAGACAATAACAAATGAAAACATTGTCAATAATTCAGAAGTAACTTACATTACAAAATAAATAATAGCCAAGTGTTGCATAAATACAGCACATGTGGTCTGTACTCTCTAAAGAACATTCACCACAGTGAATTTCAACAAAGGCTTCTTTTGCAAGACATATGGAGGAATGCGGATTTTAGCTGTGCATTCAACCGTCATTTCCACACTGTAAATAAACCTTTTTTCCGCAAGATTTCTGGATTCGTTTACCTGAAAACCCTACAGTCTTTATCAAAATCAATGCTGTATTCAAACAAATATTTAGCAAGAGAACAAGAAATGTTTTCTGCATTATTATATTGCTAAAAAGAAGAAAAGTTTATCAAAGACAACATAATACATAGTAAATCAGCTAAATTTTCCATAATCCCAGTTGCTATTTTACATGTAGAAGTCTTGTGAGTTGGGTTAGTAGGAGAGGCAGGGAGGTGTAGGAAGCTTTAATCTATGACCTAATGTAATATAGATTAATGAGAAGTCTCATACTACGTTTTGTGAGAGTTTCTTTCCTTGGTCTTTTTTGGTAGTACAATCATATTTGTATTTGGAATACTATGCAGCTTGTGACACCAGGAAAATTATATTACTATGCAGCAGTGAATCCTTTTTATAAGTAGCTTTGCACAACAGAAAAAGATATGGGTTTATAGTGTAGAATAAAACCCAAAGAAAAATCTACAGAAAATTTCCTGGCTATGTTGCCACTGTTGATGCCATTTCTCATGAAAGAAATATGGTTTTACTAGGCGCTATTTATTCAGTAAGGTAAAACTTGTAAATAAAATACATTGACAGTTTCAATTCAAAAATAAATATTGACAGCTAATGAGGACCTGACATCATGGAAAACAGAACTGAAGCAGCAATAATCAGATGAAATTGCATTAAGGAAAAAGAAACCACAAGAGAAGGCAGCAAACACATCAAGTTAATCTTCACTATAATAATTAACAAACACATTGTAAAAATGAAAGAGAGAGCTTGTTTCAATATAAAACAAGCACAGATGTTTCGAGACTGACAGTATCAAGTGCATCTTCTGTGGCAATAAGATTTATGTGTGCTTCCTGGCAAATTTCTCATCACTTTCAGTCCAAATTGTTTTCCTGTGGAGACATTTCCACATCCATAAGCTTATTAAGATTTTGAGGTATTTTTCATCCAAAAAAATTATTTTATTGATATAGCATGACTCCCCAATCAAAGAAATCGTGTTTATGGTTGTGCTGCTATGCCTTTACACCACAGCTTTGCAAATAGGAGCAATCTGTTTGTTGGTGGGTGAGAAAAATTAAAAAAACAAACAAAAAAAAACCACACTAGAAATCAGGAAAACAGTAACTTTTTTTTTTTTTTTTTTTCCCCATAACAGTTTCCTCATCCTTTATTTTTTATTGTCTTTCTATACTGACTGATCTTTCACAGGTTTGGATTCTCCTTGTCTGGTTGCTCAAACAGCCAGTAATGCTACAAGCTCATTGATGCTCTTCACACAGTGTTTTGCATCTGCCCTTCCCTCCCTTCCTCTGAATTGGCCCCTACTCCCTCTGACAATTTACATTTTAATTTTGGAAGTGCAGCGGATGTGCAGCATGTTTGGTAGAAGTACATTTAGGATGCTATCTTGTGCATTGAATTAATCAAATTTTGTTGTGGGGATGGAATTTTTCACTGAGGCTGATTTTTTCCTACTGGCTGTTCTGAAAAGTTGATTGGTTTAGGAGTGGGGTTTGCCTTCTCACCAGGAATCCATAAGAAGAGCTTGAACAAAAATTATCTGCTGCAGTGTGGGATCACTGCAGCAGACAATTCTATGGCAAGCCCAGGTCCATGATATGCTAAGACTTAAATTCAGGAAGAAGTCTTTCACTTTGTAGTCTTACAGGCAAAATCTGCAGAGTAACGAGGAACACTGGAAGTGTAGAAGTTAGAAGAGTAGAAGTTGCCTCTGTCAAGAGACTAATACTTGTACAAGTTATCTACTGTTGCTAGATACGGCATTACATGAAGCCTTGTGTTTTTTTGTTTGGTTGGTTGATTTTATTTTAATCTTTGTCCTTATCTGCCCAAAATGACAGCATATGGGAGGTACAATCACACATTCACTTCTTAGCTTTTTTTCTTTTACACAAACCAGTACTCCTCCCGCTCTTGAATTACTCCTGTAGAACAAACACTTCTGCACTAACAAGTTTCTTTCCCTTCTTATGCATAATATTCTCTGAGCTGCATGCAAATCTCCATTAGCTGTGATTACTATCAGCAAAGGATAAACTCACAAGCATCAGATCCCAGGCTTTGTAGCCTACAATCACCTTTCTACTTTTACAGTATTTAAAACCTACCACCCCTAAAGCACAATTGGAAGTCTAGTTTAATTAATCCTTTTCAAAAAGGTGGCATTGGTTTGCTCCAACTTTTTTCATACACTACAAAGAATAAAGCCGAGGCCATACTCTCTGGTTACCACAACATGATAGCATGCACTTATATCAGGCCATCTGGCTATCTAATAGTATCTTGCAAGCACGAATCTAAATGAAAAGCTTCTGCTTGTGGATAGCACACTTTGAACAACAAAAATACCAGATGATCATTCACCAAAGTAATATTACATTAAAACTTTAGAATAATAAGCAAACTCACATTGACAAGAGCAGCTTAATAACATTGTCATTCATCATAATTAGGAGCTTGAGATAAATTTGATGTTCTTCTCTTTGTATATATCCCTTTCAAATGTACTTGATTTCCTTTTAAGTCTTAGTTTTCTTTAGAGATTTTTAGTCATTTTTCAGACAAGCAGACAAGGAAAATAGGAAACATGAACAGCAAAACATGTTAACTCCTCCATGAAGTTTGCAAATGCAGTGGATCACACTGAGAACTTATCAGTGAAATCACACAACTAATAGTACCCATTTCCCAGAGAAAAAAAGAAAACTTTAAATCCTTTTAAGTTAATGTTATAAAGGGTTGATGTCCTTCTCTTACTACAGAACCTGAATAAGTTGATAAATTATTCAAATAATTGTAGTCTGTAAGACAGGTTCCACCCCACCAGGAGACATCAGGGGTTTTGATCTACATTCATATCAGAGCAACTGGGACATGTTCTTTGGAACCACCAGTGTAAGTTATCTATGAGTTTAGAGGGTGCTCTTAAGCATAACCCAGAAACTGTATCATCATCAGGTTTCAGAATGGCTTTTAGGCAGTATTGTAAGCCATACACATTTGTGTTAAGAAGAAAGTTTGGAAATATGATAAGAGATATCTTCAAGCATCAAATAAAAAAGAAAAAAGTGGGGGGGGGAGAAGAAAAGGAAAAGAAAGTGGGAACAAACCAAAAATGTTATATGTACACCCAATCTACAGAAGAATTTGGCTTGTGAGGGAGGCACAAATCCCTAGTCTGTTGGGATCCAATCTTCGTAAACTCAATTTTCATGCTGGATTAACTCCTGATGATGACTTCAAAGGGGCCAGGTTTTCACTTCAAATGTTCAAAGTGAAACTGAAAAGAAAAAAGCCCTCACAAGACTCTCCAACCTGTTTTTGATGTGGAATGTGCTGCACAGGATGACTGGGACTCATTGAGCTGCCCTGATCCTCTAATCTACATTGTTCAAGAAAAGGACTTTGAAATGCCTTTTGTGGCGTAGAAGTATTCTGTGCTGCAGATGATTATGTAACCTGATATAACCTTTTATATAATTTAACATGTAATCATCAGATTCTGTACAAGGGAAACATAGCCAAAATGTGTGGGATAATACCTTATTTACAGCATCATATAGATTCGCAGAGATATGTCTGATGTGTACTCTATGTATTATTCAAGTGTAGGCAGTTTTACAGATAACTTAGTTACATGTGTTATACAAATATATTATACTTTTATTCTTAAAAAATAAACCTCTGTGTACTTCAAGCTTTCTGCATTTTATTTTTCTCGTCATGTTTAAAGCAATATATCAACCTGAGCTTCATACTTAAGTCCAAATATGGAACAGGTACAACTTTATAATTTGACTATGAAACATTAGGCTCCACATCAAAAGCTGACAAAAATCTTTTTTAAATAAAATGTTTGTTACAGGGGAGCAAATTACAAACAACAACAAAGAATCACATTTCCTGTCCTTCAGCAAAGCGGAGGTGGTAACGATCCTTCTAATGGTAAGATGATAATTGTTATGTAATGTTATAATATCTTGCTTGGAGGTGCTTTTTAGTTTAATTTTTTATCACCTTTTCTGAAAGGCTATACAACCAATAAATTAGGTACTATATGAAGTTTGGTGAGCAGCATGTGAATACTGCCTGAAGTTAACACTGAGCCAGGAGACTTCAGTCAGGAGATCACTGAAGAATCTAGCCAGAAATCAAATGGATACCTAAGGATGGAAGGTGATGATAATCTGTGAAGAAATATTTAAGAACATAATCCCGCACAGTTCTTAATAAAATGAGAAAGCTGTTGTTTCCATATTGGAAAGTGATTTTGACAAGGGTCCATGTTTGAGGTTAATGTCTGTGTCTAAAGGGAATTAAGGAATTAGAGAATTAATAAAATAAGATGGTTTTAGTTGTTGCTCAGTAATGTTTACTCTGAGCAAGGACTTTCTGAGCCTCATGCTCTGCTAAGGAGGAGGGGAAGACAGGAGGAAGCAGAGACAGGACACCTGACCCAAACTAGCCAAAGAGGTATTCCATAACACAGCATGTCATGTCCAAGATGTAAAAACTAAGGGCAGGAACCCGGAAGAGCGGGGTTCACTGCTCAGTCGGGCTAGATATAGGTGGTGAGTATTCTCTTCCCTTGTTATTTCCATTGTCATTACTTTTATTGGTGGTAGCAGCAGTAGTTTGTGTTATACCTTAGTTACTGGACTGTTCTTATCTCAACCAGTCGGAGTTACATTCTTTTGATTCTCCTCCCCATCCATCCAGGAGCTGGGGGAGGAAGAAGAGGGGAATGAGTGAATGGCTGCATGAATTTGAGTTACCAACTGGGCTTAAAATGTGACACTCCCTTAACTGTTTGAGTCTATCCACTTATAAAAAGTAAAATTAAGCTACATAGCTCTTTCTTCTGAACTGATAAGTGATCTCTTTATATATTCCATTACAAAATTATGCTGCTATACCCCAAAACATTTGCTCAGTTGTCAGGGAGAGATAAAACTGCAACCAAGAAATACATACGAATTACAGTTTGAATAGTATGTTTGATTAAAATAATTTTAAGTAACCATTTATCCAAGAAAATCTATCAAGTCAACTAGCATTCAAAAGCTTGCTAATAAAAATGTACCAATAGGAAACCAAAGCTATGGCCTAAACCAGTTTTAATTGTGGCCTCAAATCCATTGTAACACTGTTTAGTGAATCATACACGTGGATATAGAAGCACTCAAAGTAACAGCATCATATTTCCAGCACATAAGAAATTGAGCCCCAAATTTTTTCTGTCTTCTCACTGTGATGCCTCAGTGTTTGCATGAGAAAGAGCTCATTATGCCCCACATGATCCCAAATGCCCAGCAGAGATAACAGTCTAAATCATTTGTTCTCTTTAAAATAATTTATTCATAGGTAGGAATATGAAAATGTGCCCTTTGTGAAGTTTATCTGTATCTATAGCAAACACAAATTAATTCTTCCTCTTCAGGACTGGGAAAGTTTGTCTGAGGCATTAGGGATTTTTTTATTAACCTCCATTAATTCAGTAGTCCTAGAAGTTGATAACAAATAAAAATGGATGGCTAAGAAGTTTCTTCTTATTAAAAGGTGTGAGCGCAATTAAACATGCCCTATATATCTCAAGATACATTACATATTCTAATATGGTTCAGGGTTAATAAGGAAGCATGTGAAATTTATTAGTCTGTTGACTAGTGATCACATATTGTAGATAATTTCTATGGTGGGAGGAACACACAATAGCTGTTCTTAATTTCCTTTGCAGTTTTGATTTTTTTGGGCAGGATTTCTACAGAATTCTGAGATATCCCTCAGCAGTTTAATTTTAATTAGATCAGTAAATAGAATGATAAAATTCCCTCTTCTTTTTCATAATATTCACTGAATTGCCTAAAGATCTACAAATATTACATACTGCTATATGAAAAAAATACTGAAATCTGTATATTATGCAAGCTTCTGTGAAACCTTTGTACTTCCCCTCATTTTCAGTTCAGTGTGTTTCAACTGCTTTGTATCAGTCCTTAGTTTGAATTAAAACAAAAATTTCAGTCAAAACTTTCAGTGGTTTTAAGCTCACAAGTTTTCAGAATCAATTCATATTTAACACGTAAAAAATAAATTAAAACGGTCTAGAATCTGACCATATAAACTTTTAAAGGTGAGGAATAATACCTAAAAGAGCTGGGGAGAAAATGCCAGCCCACACTATTTAACATAAAGCAATGAATTAAGAAGTGGGGGAAGGAACCATGAAAATACATCAGAGAATATAAAGAAAACAGATACAGCACGCCACTAATGTGACATTGAAGAAAGCATGCACACAATGCTATGCCATTTAAAAGTTAAGTCAAGATAACCCTGTTTTATGTGTCATTTAGAATGAATAGACTGTATTAATATACAGTCCATATTTTAAAATTACCTCTAAAATGAATACTGCTTTTGCTCCCAGCACAAACCAAACTCCTTTATCTGCACAGTAAAACCAGAGTACTGAGTCACTTAAAAAATAAAGCTCCTTAGCTGAGATAAAAATTCAATGAAGAAAAATCATCTCTCATGATGAAATACTGAAAATAAATTAATTTTAGTTGCTTTTGCTCCTTGCTAGAATGCTAATTATAAAAGCATAATTTAATTTTGAGAAGATATTTGTTAAATTTTAAAACCTAATGTGAGTTCATCAAACAAAGACTTATAAATGTTAGGAGCTAAATCTAAAGCTCAACCCCTTCTGTACCCGTTTTCAGCAGATGTCCAATTACCTCACGCATGTATAAGTTTGTGCATAAGTTTTAAGAGGCCATTGGGGAGGTTATTTCCATGATGAAATACGCAGTACCATAACAATCATTAAACTGAATGTTATTAATTAGCTGAATTTGAATGCAATAATCAGGTAAACTGCACCTTCTGACAATATATGGTCATTTGCTATTTCAGTTACCCTCAGTGCACCGGTGCCACTACCTATTCAAAGGAAACAGATGGACCAAGGACTCTGGTGTTTGGTGGTATACACTACCTTCCCAGCTGTGGACGTTTGCTTTTGTCTGCAAGTCCAAAGTTTTTGGACAAAGCTAGCAAGGACTCCAAGAGCTATGACAGACATAAATAACCCCATTACTTTGCAACAAGCAAAAAGGCTGTGATTTAAATTGCTGCAATGGCCCATTCATTCATGTTATCCATGTTTATATTGCATCTTGGACTGGTCAAAAAGGTCTACTGATGTACTCATCCACTCCAAGCAGAAGCAACCAGGGAACTCCATCGCTTTTACAGTAACACCTAAATTACTCTGTTTTTTATAAAGAAAATAAAATTATTAAACCATAGTTCCAAACTGAATATACAAACAGTTCACAAAAGAAAAATTCCACATTTTAAGGTAATGGAGGTTTTCTCCTGTAGCTTTTTTTTTTTTTAACCCCTTCCCTTTGTGGCCTTTTTCAGCCTTTTTTCTGATATTGGATAAAAGGTGCGAAAAGACTATACCTCAAAGTCAAACAAGTTAAGAACTGAATTTTCTTTAAAAACAGATAATGTTTTCCTTCCAAATCTCTCAAAAAAGAATAGAAAAATCTCTCATTTAAGAAACGGTAATCAAAAACCAATAATATTATACATTGTTTAAATATTATTTCCATAAGCAATTTTTTCCTAAATGTCTAAAATAAAAGGCAGTGTATGAAATAATACAGTAATTTCTTCTATTTACAAGAAAATAGAACTAGATCTATGAGATTATTTTTGATTTACTGAGCAGCATTAAGATATTGCAGTGATCGGACAATTAAGACTAACGGGAGAGCAGAAAATACGACAGCTAACAGCAAGTATGACATCCATCATAGCTTCTATTCATGGCCCACTGGAAAAGTGAAAATGGCCTAATTATATATTTATATCTACACATTATTCGTACAGAAGGCTTTATGGGAATGCTGGACTTTGCGAGTAACCCCCTGGAATCTACATGTTTTCATTACCCCCTGCTCATCAAAGCAATGCTGTTGTAAACTGAGACTCTTACTTTGTGATGACTGGATCATTTCAAAACTTATTTGCAAGTGTTACATTTTGGACCCTTAATTTAATTTCATTGCTACACCAATCAATTTTTAATTACATACTTTCATCCTTTTAAGTACAATTTTGAAGCTCATTAGATTACTTTTTGTTATGTGACAAAGAACTGAAATACATTGATTAACAAATCAGTTACATATCAAATGTATACAACCTTTGCTTTCTGATTTTTCTTGATACTAGGAGGAACAGCTTGAAACAAAACAATATGAGGGAAATATGAAAGTGTTATATTTTGGGGTTTGATCAAACAAGTTACAGTCCTGATTCATTCAATTTGACAATCTATATCCCCATTGCCTAATCTGAAAATCTGGTTACTATTGAACATATTTATCTGGATTCCCTAGACTCATTCTTACTTGAGTGATACGATCATTGTAGAGGTCTTTTCTAACCTGAATGATTCCATGATAGCAGTCTGTGACAATAACTTAAGTTTCTCTTTTGAAACTGAGAGTGACCTGGGCTGATGCCTTTCCTTTCGCTACTTCTGTGGTGCTTATACACACATCTAATTTCCATTTTAAAAATCACCTGGACAATGGTATTTTATATTTTTAATTTTGTTATCTGAAGATGAAATAGCAATGCACAATGTGGAGTATAAATACATAAATAATGAAAAAAAGACAGTCTTGGGGTCACTAAATCACTCCGGTCATATCTGAGTTAAGGGAATATGAAAGGGTTTGTTCAACTCACGGTATTTGTAATCTATTTGGTTGTTCAGAAGAAACAGAGTATATATAGAATCAAGTGACCAATTGTCCCTAGAGAAGAGCAGCTATAGATAGATAATCCGAATTCAAATGTAAAAAACCCAGTAAATGAAGTCCTAGAATAATGTTTTGGATTGTTTCAGAAAATATGGGCAGTGGTATTTACTAATTTTCCCCATTAATTATTGTCATGGCATTTGTGGATGAGTGTGCCTGCCTGAGTATGGCATTGCTTATGATAAATATTAGAAATTATATCTCTCTAATGGGTGATATTTTACCTTGAACTTCAGTAGGATCATGCACTTAATTGTAGCATATTTCTAGATTAGAAAAACACATTTTTTAAGGCCACCGTGAAGACCTCTGAAAATAAAATTGAAGATAGCTAGACACTCAAAACTCTTGGGCAACTTTGAAAACTACACCCAACCACTTCTCATCCCCCACTTGTTTTATTGTCAGTGCAAGTATGGAGCTGCTGGAGAAAAGAGAAAAATAAAAAAGCAGCACACTGTTGTAATAAACATCACAGCACATGTTTTGTGGGTTTTTTTGAAAAACAGTGAATTGCAAAGTAGCAAAATGTTATTACTCAGTTTAGGATTTTATTTTGTCATTTTAATGACTGCTATTCTTGTTTAAAGATCCGTGGAATCTTAAATAACTCTGAACTACCAGAATCTCAATTTCAAGTCCCATTTTATGAGATTTCCAGCACTGCAGTGCTCCCTAGAGTTACACTGATGAAGTAGATCGGTTTTGACCTGAAGCCTGACCATCATTCAAGAAAGTCCCAGGGCAAACCCCAAACCAGTCAGCCTTTCTGGATGTTCAGGAATCCACAAGGAATATCCAAGTATACAAGGTTCTCCATAGCTCAGATTTGGCACTGGTAGTTCATTTGTTTAATATTTTCATCTTTCTAGTATCCTGCCTGCTTCTAGTACCATGTCTTTACCACGTAAAAACATGGGTAAACTTCCTACCTATTCTCTGTTTACTTCTCTCTGGCTCTTTGATGTCTGTCACCTTCTGTTTAGAAACAACTATATTGAAGTTTTCCTGCCTTTTCTGACGTTATTTCAGTTTTTAGCCAATTTCCAGAGATAAACTCTATCAAGGGATTCTTTTGCTATGCTCATGGAATATTCATGAATGATGATAGAGGTTATTATTAACCTCCCTGAATTATGGCAATATACCTTCATCTTTTACCAATTTTGTGCACGTTAATAGGAAACAGTGAAACTTGAAATTTCGCAGCAAAACTGCTTGTTTTTTTTTTTTTTTTTTTTATTTTAGTACTTAAATTATTTTTATGTAAAATAATAAGAGAAAAACACCCTTTAAGTATAAATTGTTAGCTCTATATCTAATATCTCAATCTCTTATACTGACTTACTCAAACTATTAGAAAGTTTATCTATCAATCAGTTCGATCTGTTCACACTGTTATAAAACTAAAGAACAAATACAGTGATTTAAATGAATATTAACAAATTGATAAAGTGCATACAAATACAGGGCAGCACTACTCGAGCACAAGTTTAGAATGGCAATTTATAATAAAACCTCACAGTTAACAAGGAACTTGTTTAACAGAATTATTTTCTTCAAGTTGCAACATAGCCTTTTTGGCACATCAATGTAATGCAACAGGAAGGAAAGTTTCATGGTTTTCAAAGAGGCCTAAGGATATTCCACTTGGAAATAAAATCCAAACTGGGTCAAAACCCCTTGACCATCTTTCAAAGTCTTACCTTCAATAAGGAATATTTCTGGAGACTTTGCATTTTAAATTTGTAAGTCCATTTTTTTGATATTTTTCCACTGCAAAATATTTTTTTCTTTAAAAGAAAAGAGTTGTTCTAACATTTATTTAAAACAACAATTATGAGTAATTTTCTGTTGAATTAGCTCTTGTCCAGGTAAACTCTAACAGGAGAAGCAGCCCTGTCTAAATATACCATAGGTAAATTCACATTTTCCTTTACACAGTAGCTATCTATTCTGATGTTCCACTCCTGAGAGTTTTCAACCTTTTTCTCTGCACCAGCCCTCCTATTGCAAATGTCTTCAGTGTCTCTGCCTTCCCAGGTAAAACTGAGCTCCCTTGATAATGGACTCTGATAAGATATTTGAGATATCAGAACCTGAGCATTTACCGCAAAACTCTTCAGATCAGTTCTCAGACCTCTTTGTCTATCTTTTTTCTTAAACATGCCCTTTCTGCCCTTTAGATGTGCTAGGCAAGGACCAAAATTTTCACATTCATTCTTTAACTCATTTATTTTTACCTCCAAAGCTTTCTTTTAATAACATTCACTATCTACCACAGCAGACACTGAGGGTAACAGGCAACAGATTGGAAGTATCTGAGATCAGATACAGCTACAGTTTTTCAAGAGTCAGTTCAAAGTACTTAACCACATGTTTAAATCCTATTAAAGTCAAGTGTTTACTTCATCTTAAGAAGGACCTGAGCAAAGCCATTTGTTCTGAAATAAAATAAGGGTATGTTTTATGTGAGCAGGACATGCCGTGATGAGTATCTCATCCCCTGTTTACAACAGACCCAGAGAAAAAGAGATTCACATTGCTCTTTTTTCCAGGTTAACATCAATAATTGTATCTGTGGAAATACTTTGGGCTACTAAAGCTGATATTTGAAAAGCACTTCAGGGTTCATTAGGCAAGTCAACAACTAGAGGATCATAGAAACATCAACAAGCACCAAGACTTTGTTATCCAAGCAGAATACTTATTTCACAATTTGGAACCTTGCAGTCAAATTAAGAAAAATACTGTAACCTCTTTATCATACACCTTGCACTTGAGGTATAAATTGCAGTGATATGGAAAGGGCACCAGGATCAACACCACAGTTTTCCAATGATTTTCATAAAACAGAACACTAAACTCCACATGCACTTAAATTGGATTATATCTCAACTATACTATTTGCATATAAAAATTACCATCATCAAATGCTCCATGATTTACTTGGTAACTAACTTTGAAACCCTTCAATGAAGCCTGTCTTGTTGAATGCACGCCTTTTATTCATTTAGCAGATAGCTGTTCAAATCCTTCAGCAAGTGGAATGCAAGTAGGCCAAATGTTGCTTAATTTAGTTGACTACATACATCACAGGGCCTTTTTTGCCCTCAGCCTTAGAAACATTTCAAGTACACATAATTAGTGGTTTACAAAAGAAATTAGATGTAACAAAACACTTGCTCCAAGGTTTAAACAAATTGAAGGGGGCACTACGACAGTAAGGACAAACACGGGCAAAACAATGAAAATAAATAATTGTAGATAATTTTTTAATACCTGTTGTGGTCTTGGTGTTTGTTGCTTTGTTTTTTTTTTCCTGAATACATATTTTGTTAATATATTATTTCTTCTTCAGTCATACAACGTGTCACCTATTTTAATGACCAGTAAAATATTTTACTAAATTCACTCAAAGATTCAAGGCACCTTAAAGTACTTAAGTACAAAAAAATATAGGTTTGCATGCTGTGGAAGAAATAAATATATATATGCAGAACAAGCTTTCTTTTACTCTGACAATTATTAAGCTCCCTTCTTTCCCATGCTCTGAATAGCCATCTTCACACTATATTCTTTTGGTAAATAACTGTCCAGAATTCTGTTTAGTCACAGTGTTCTAACTGAAACATATTCAGGGTCTCCATAGAATCATAGAAGAGTTAGTGCTGGAAAGGACCTTAAGATCATCTGGTTCCAACCCCCCTAACATGGGCAGGGACACCTCACACTAAACCATGCCACCCAAGGTTCTGTGCAACCTGGCCTTGAACACCGCCAGGGATGGAGCATTCACAACTTCCCTGGGCAACCCATTCCAGTGCCTTACCACTCTCACAGTAAAGAATTTCTTCCTCATACCCAATCTAAACTTCCCCTGTTTAAGTTTGAACTCATTACCCCTTGTTCTCTCACTACACTTCCTGATGAAGAGTCCCTCCCCAGCATCCCTAGAGGCCCCCTTCAGATATTGGAAGGCTGCTATGAGGTCTCCACACACCCTTCTCTTCTCCAGGCTGAACAGCCCCAACTTTCTC